>JXSR01S001779.1:24017-38894 GCA_000969725.1 Ophiothrix spiculata
GTCAAAAGAAAGGTCAAATTTTCAACTTTGTCTGATTTCAAAGGTTAAGGTGTCAAATTGTTTGACTTGGAATAGCGATTAAAAGTGTCAATAGTGACCACATCGTCAACCTTTCCCTTGAAGTCAAATGTCAAAAGAAAGGTCAATTTTTTAACTTTTGTCCGTTTTAAAGGTTAAGATCTCAAATTGTTCGTCTTGGAACAGCGATCAAAAGTGTCAATGATGACCCCATCGTCCAACCTTTCCCTTGAGGTCAAAGGTCAAAGGAAGGGTCAAATTTTCAAGTCTGTCCGATTTCAGCGCTTAAGGTGTCAACTTTTTGTCGTGGAACAGCGATCAAAAGTGTCAATAGTGACCCCATCGTCAGACCTTTTCTTGGGGGTCAAAGGTCAAATTAAAGATCCAATTTTCAACATTGTCCGATTTCAATGTTTAAGGTGTCAAATTGCTCGTCTTGGTCAGGTATCAAAAGTGTTAATGGTGACCATATCGTCGGACCTTTCCTAACCTTAACCGTACTGAGCAATTCTCCGTTTAAAAAATCTCCTCGGAAACCTGCACGTTAAAAACGTCGGATTTCCACCTTGAATCGAACCCGGGACCTCTCGCTTCCCAACCCAATTGTCACAATGTCAAGCCACCGAGCACGCGCTGCCATGGCAGCGATTTCGTGACCATTGCTAACTCCGGTCTATGACGTATTTGGACTTTCCTACCTACGTGAATTGTGATTTTTTTGTAATTTTGTACGGTTAGGGTTAAGGGTATAAAAAGGTCATGATAAAGTTGAAATTCTCAACTTGGGTCTTATTTCAAAGTTCAAGGTGTCAAATTGTTCGTCTTTAACCAGCGATCAAAAGCACATAAGGATTGCAGGGGTCAGAAGTGTGATTTTGTTTTTAAAAAGTTCAAACTTAAACAAAAAGCAAGAAATTGAGACGTGGCTTTGACATAATGTGCATTGTCTTTTAATTAGTCAGCGCACAAAAATTTGATAGAGCGAGGAAAAAACAGGACAGGCCTTAAGGTCACTTTCGGGTCAAATTGGAACATATTTGAAAAACTTATCAAAAGTCAATATCTGTCAAGTGCAAGGTGGTATAATTATTCTACTTGTACATATAGATTTTTAAACATATACTGATCATATGTAGGTGATCTTTGACCCCAAAGTCCATAGGTCAAAGGTCAATAGACCAGTTTCGTATGTCCATTAATGCATCTTGAAAGTACCGTAAATACGGGCATTTCTGCGCAAACGACCATATTACTACGTCGTGCGCATGACGTCATTTGCGCAGAACGTAATAATATGGTTAACTGAGCGTTTACGGTACTTTCAAGATGCATTATGGGACATACGAAACTGACCTATTGACATGAAATATAGATTGACATATTTTTAGAATAAATTTATTTCTATTTACCTTATCATATTTTTTCTTTTCCCTCTCTATTTCTATCAAATATCCATTTGTGTAATTTTATATTGGCTCTCTTGTAGGGGACTAATTTATCTTGCTATAGATTTATACGGACGATACTGGCGCATGTAAAAACGGTTGTGCTCAGGTTTTATGACGCAATTCCTACCCCTGTCTTGAACCAGCAATCAAAACTATCAATTATGCTCTCGTCAGCCGATCTTTTCTTAGGAGTCAAAGGTCACAATACGGGTTAAATTTTCACTTTTGTCCGATTTTAAATGTTTGTGTGTCAACTTGTTTGTTTTGAACAAACGATCAAAAGTGTCTGTAGACTGAAATCACTCCCTGTAGTGACACAATCAGGTCAACTTCAACATTTTTGAAAGTAACGACCCATGAATTGCCTCTCTATATCCCCCAATCCTGGGACAATAAAGTCTTTGTTGGTTGTCCCAATCTCACCATAAGTGAACTTATCATGCTTAACTCAACTTGGATTGCCATGAGAGAAGTTTGCTGTTAAATATTTATTGAAACTTTATTGCTACAATCATGTTTGTATTTCTAGTACTTGGGATAATAACTACACATGTTTTGACAGGTAAGATAAATGTTCGTTTGTTTTTTTGTTTAATCAGTAAATGTTTTGTAGTTAAAATTTTACGACACATATTTGACGAAACTCTTTGTTCTAACAATGTTGTTTGAGGTGAACATTTATTCATTTTTAACCAAAAATAAATATTTTTGCTTCACAAAACGTTTGAAGCCAAATCATTGGTATTTTTTGTTAATTCAGATTTGTGCAAAAAATGAGGGCGTTATATTAAAATTATTGATTATATTTGATTATTGATTATGTGTTTGATCTTTGAAGAATTATAAATAAAATGTTCTTAACGTTAGATGTTTCATATGCATATCTAATTTCAAAGGGACATATAATGTATTTAAAAAGACAACGGCGTTGGGTGTAAAACTTATGAGACATGTTGGAACTTTGATATTTGTTTCCTTTGTTTATCAGTAAAAAATGAAAAGGGTGCCCCAAAAATAAAATAAAATAAAAATAAGATAAAACAAAAATAAAATAAAATTGAATTTTCATTCGAAAATGATTAGGTAGCGTATTGCGGCGCCAAAGTTATGGAACAGTATTCCACGTGATGTTAGCGCAGCTCCAACGATTTCGTCATTTAAGAAAAGACTCAAGACTAATTTTTTCCAGCGGGACTCAGCTAAATAATTGTGTGCAATGATGTACTTTTACTTCTTGGTGTCGGGATTTTAACTGCGACTGTGTGCAAATTGTATTGTTTTATATATATTATTGTGTATTATGCGGTCGCAGAAGAAATTAAACTTCCAACAATTTCCTTGTTTTTGTGTCATTTTTGTTGGTTGTATTTTTTCTTCTGGGTCCGCGTTATACATTTTTACCTTGTGAATGCTTTTGTATATATTGCTTTTTAATTGTGTTTTTACATTTTATCTTGTCTAATCTATGCCTCTGTATATTATTCTTGAGTAATTGTATTTTTAATGTATAGCGCTTTGAAACAGCTGTTTTAGCGCTTTATAAATGTTATTAAGTTAAGTTAAGTTAAGTCATAGCCCGATTACCCGAATTTTTCCGAACTTTCACGCATAGACCACGTTTTTACAAGTCGAAAATTAACAAGTCGACACGACTTTTTTGAGTGGAATTTTCTCCGAAAGCAGTTAGTGCAACATTATACTAAGGGTTCGATATGATAACATACATCGTATTCTAAGCAATTTTTGAATAATTAAAATGTTGCACTGACGAAATTTTGACATTTTTTTCTGTTAATTTTGCCATAGAAAACTTAGAAAATGGCGAAAAGATTAAAGTAGAGTGAATGAAAATAAAATTCAACATTTGTAAAGTGACATTATCTTTTCAGCTTCTTGTGCGTGAATTATTTAGTTTAAAGTTGTACAAACATAATTCAGTCATTTTTTCAATACGAAATGCTTTAGTTTGTTCGTGAAAAAATAAAAATTAAAAATTGCATCCGTCGGTATTTTCTGGAACTAACATCGGAAGTAGCTTCAACATGACAAGAATTGCCTGAAATATAGAATTAAACACCGCGAAAAACGTTTCTAGTTATAAACCTTCCAGGGCGGTGTAGTTAATTACAGTATCTTGTTGAATGGATACCGATACGCCATGTTTACGGGAAAGGTCATCAGTCCAAATCCTTTGTTTGGTATCAATCGATAAAAGCATGCAAGGGCATACTTTACCCGAAATTTCTGGCAGTGGTATTGGTACACATACCCAAAAATTGGTAAAAGGCGATCAAATTTTACAACAGAAAATTTGCTGGAAATTCTTATTATTTTCTTTATTTTTTGCTGCCTATTTTCGTCAGTTTCTCGAAAAGTGTTCTGTCGCAAAGTCCCCCTTTTCGGGATGAGTCATCACATTTATCAAATACGAACTGCAACATATTTATACTAAATTTACCTATTACAAACACTTCCCGAAGTTGTTAGTCACATAAAAAATGATGTTTGAAGATATGTTTACAACTGACAACCGATGTAAACAAACCATGTAAACCGTTTGATTTCTCTGATCAGAACAGACTGTGCGATTTTCATAAATTTAATTCAAAAGGGTTCCTTTCATGAATATGGAAAAAGTAATTTCTGGTTTTTCAAGTACAATTAGTATTTTTCATGTTATGCACAAATTACCACTATGTGATAATCTTTTAATATACAGCTTTTACCTCAAGCGAAGTTTTTGGCTTGTGTTTCTCGAGCAAGGCATACATTACATTTTCTTTAACCCTAAAAGAGCCCCTCCGACATTTTTTGTTATCCGCCGGTTGTTATTTTTTCGCGTTTAAACTTCTTGACTTTTTCTTTCAGCTTTGCGCTCGATTTAAGACAATTTTCATGAAAATCGGACCTAGGGTTATGACGCGGCGTTGAGTAATAGCGCGCTGGGTACAACGAAAAACAATTGAATTACACACAAATCGTGGTTTTTGTCTTTTTGTTTCTTTCAAGATGCACTAACAGTATGTTTTATCTTATTTATTTGGTTTATTTGAAGTAAGAACCTGATGGTACCAAAAAAAAAATTCAAAACATACATTGTATGACGTCACAGTGACGTCAAAAGTGAAGCCATGTAAAAAAACTAAAATCGCCAAAATCATGGTTTTTCGCTATTTTTTCAAACAAAAGTTGTATTTTTCAGCAGTGATGTGTGTCGAAGTATGCTTGGCAGCTTTATCAAACAGCCCATTTGTCCAGCCATTCAGAGCAATGCTTTTGTGAACAGAACTACTTGTTGAACGCATGATTGGGCAGTATAGGCATTTTCAGCGACTTGTCACTACATAATTGGTTGTGCGAATATTTTGCTTAGAATATTCTATGCAGTCGGGGCCACTCGCCCGATCGAGCGTACTGCTGCATGTAGCGGTACGCTCGATTGGGCGAGTGCCTGTATTGCTGGATAGAGCGTGCCCGCTGCAATAAGCAACATCGCCGTTTCCTCTGGTATTCTCTGGCAGCATAGAATATTCTAAGCAAAATATTCTATATCGGGCCTAATAGTACAATCAATGGCATAAATTACCTGCTATTGATTTGGCGCGAGTTTTAACATACACGCTCCCTGTGAATAAAGTTGAAAATGCACTAAAATGTAGTATTTGATATTGTCGGAATATTAAAGGAATTTTTAAAATTCTGTTCATACTAAATTATAAAATAACATTTCAGCTTTGATTTGAAAACTTCGTGGACAATTTGAATGCATGGTAAGTGCCAGAAAAAATGAAAAATACAGCTCAGCTACATCGGTTATACAAATATGCAAATAAATTCAAAAATGGAAACTAAACTGAAAATATTCTCATATAAAATAAAAAGGTTTTATCATACTCAATTCTTGAGTAGCTGGTCATCGTACTTCTGCAAACTCAATTTTCAGAAAAAAATAAAATGTATATTTTCTTTTGTCATGCAAATATAGCAAATATATTCAAAGTTTGTTTGAAAAATAGCATAATCTTAAAAAAAAAGGTCTGTTTAATAAGTAGTAGTATTGTAACTTAGTTTCACTTTTTCATTTAAAATACATTTAAAGTTATGGATTTGTAAATTAAAATAAGGCTACAGTACCTTTTTCGTCTCGCTCGACTGAGCGTCAAGTTTTGGCCTAATAACACATGTCCGATCATTACAATTCGGCGTACATGAAATAGAGTCTCTAGTTTATACATGAACCTTTACTTATGATTTGACGTCCATGATCAAGTTCAAAATGGGTTCAACAGACTATTTCAAAAAAAGTTGACCCCTTTTTGCCGAAATCTCTCAATTTCAAGCACTTCAAATGACACGATTTCGTTGACATTTTGTAGGTTGAACTCCAAAGATTCACAATGGAATTATGCATTCATTCAAAATTTACAATGCCATTATATGCTCGTGACTACATATAATGAATATATGGGGCACTGCACGTTTTTTTTGCACACCTGTCGAGTTATCTTTTATCAAAGTTATATTTAATGACAATAAACATTTTTCATCGTATTCCGTTAAGCATACATAGGCTATTTGTAGGGTTTTAGAGAGGCTTAATTTAGAAAATAAACAATTTTCCTGACAAAGTTTGACTTATTGGAGATTTGACCCGTTTTGGTTCTCAACCAGTCACTTTCTGGTGTTGTCAAGCACATGTTTTTCAAAAATTCATGCATATCATGAAGGATATAATTAAAAAAGTATTAAGGGACTGTGGGGCAAGTGGTCCCCTTTTCGTTGAAACGCCCCTGAATCGGACATGATAAAGTCTAGAAGATTTTCCTGTTTACACAAGGTAGATATATAATACCCGAACTATGTGTTGCATAAATACTAAGATTCTGCGGCTTATCGTATAAATAATATAGAAAATAAAAAATGTTGTTATTAGGGGCATCGTACCCCGCATGCGGGGTAAGTTAGCCCAACCAGTGGGGCAAGTTGGCCCCATTTACAAAAAAAGAGTCGTACTCATTTTACTGTGACATATTTCACACATTATGTTTACTTAAGTGAAGCACGAGAATGGTCTGCATACAAAATGTCCTTTTAGGATGAAATGCCAAAATAAATTAATACAATATCGATATTTCAAAAAGATACGTTGTGACCTACAGTGTTATCTGCCTGCTATATATGCAATATAGGCCACATATATTCTATCAGTCTTATGAAAGACTTCTTACGTATTGTTATACGCATCTATTTACTTGCTTAGAATTAAAATCGTGTTAAAACGTCATCAATGTTATTTTACTCGAGTTTGAGTAAGTTATCAAACTATCTTGGGCAAATTCGCCACAGCGCCAACTTGCCCCGTCCTACTTAACTGCAAAACACAATCTTAACCTCATTATAAAAATGTCGCCGCCAGCGTCGATATTTAACTAGCTGGGCCACATTTCAGAAGGTGGACAACAGATAACAATAGATTTTACCGAGGTCTCAAATAGCTGCAATGCCCCTTTAAGAGAGAATGGTGAAGAAATTAAATAGACTTAAACATTAATAACACTTGAACAGACATATTTTCCCCTTTGTACCGTAGTCCTATGGATGCCATTGTTTTATAATCTAGCCGCGTACATAATACATCATGATGAGAAACAATGGCCTCTACAGGCTGATTGCCGAAATTGAAAGACCAAAACACTCACATATGAGAACTGTATTTTTAAGTATTGCTAAGATGCTAAATCCCTCAATTTGGGCAATGAATAGCATCCTTGTCTGGTCCAATGAGCAGATCTGTCATAACCTCTGATTGTGGATGCATACATAAACAATTATGACCGATAAATGTTGAAAAAAAAAATGAATTGTTTCATGTTCTTTAGATCATCCTGTACAATCTAACAACAACAACAAAATTTCCCACCAAATTTAGTATTTTAATTATTACATTCTTCAGTCAATATTTGTTTCATCTGTATACACCATTCTTCGACAAAATCGCATCGTACCATGTTGGTTCAACATGTTATGGTAAGTGGTGCCAGTGAAACATAAAAGGCACTTCTTATAATAAACAATTATGTCATCAAATTGTTGGCTAGGAAATGTTTAATTTGGTGAAATAACAAACGTATACTTTTTTTTTCAAATTTTGTCAAAACCAGAAAATAAATCGAGCTAAACAGTTATTTTATTATTATGATGACAAAATGCATTTGCATTCATTTTGCAGATGCTAGTGAATGTTACACTAAGACAGACGGGACGGACTATCGTGGATTTGTAGCTGTGACTTCATCTGGAAGAACATGTCAAAGTTGGACTTCACAATCACCACATACACATCAGTTCACACCAAATGACTTTCCAAATGCAGGTCTTGGATCACACAGATTTTGCAGAAACCCAGATCAAGACTCACTAGGTGTGTGGTGCCATACAACGGATCCATCTACACCGACTGAATATTGTGACATTGGAGAAGTAGGAGCATCTTGTAAGTTTTAACAAATACAAAGGGGCCGGCCCAGGTTTAACATTTATTCACAATTATTCACAGCGCCAAAATTGTCGTTTGTACAGTGCAACAGGCCTTATTTTTCCTAACCTACTGGTCAATACTAAAATATAAACTACTCATTTGTATTTCAATGAAATTCTTTTTCTTGCATAATATTTTCATCATTACACTTAGAAGATGTAAATTATGTTAAAAATTTAATTTCGGATATCATCATTTGCATATAATTAGCATATTTTAATCAAAAACCAGGAAAATCTATAAATGCCTATATTTTTGACAATCTTGACATTAATTTGGAAATTGTGCATTTAGACAGTTTGTTACTTCATGGTGAAAATTTCTGTTATTATTTTGCGTACTTCTCTTTTTTTACCCAAAAATGTGCAAAAAACACCATTTTTTGAATTGCCTATATTTTGTTCAGAGTTTTATCAAATTTTATAATTTTGGTGTTAAGGGATACAGAAAAACATGTTTAACAAATCTGTTAGACAGATTTTTGAAATACTTCATACTTTTGAAGTTACAACGTAATTACTGTTTACTTGTGTTTTGACTTGGAAACCATTTTGACATTTTTGCTAATTTAACAGAAAATTCAAGGTCAAGCACCAAAATTTCATCATAAATCTATGTAAACTATCATGGTTATAAATAAATTCTGTAACATTTTGTCTGGAAATAAAACAACGAATCAGTTATAATTAATGTTTCTTAATTATGGGCTAATTTTAAAGGCACTTGTATTCTGTTAGCAATTTTAATCAGCTATTGTATTTTCTAGACCATTAGTTACCCAATGGTATAGCATTGCTCACAACGCCATTCATACACTCAATACACGAAGTCAATAGTGTGTGTTTAAATGACTAGATCATTCAGTTGAAGCATTCAATGAACGCATCACCGATTGGCTTAATATTTTGCCTCGTCAGCGATAACCTACTTTTGACCAATACAAAACAAGCTTTCACATGAAACCTTATCTCAGCTTCTAGTAAACCAATGACCTTGAAATTTTCATCATATAACTCTTTTGAAGAGTTGAGATGACTCCAAAAAAGAGTTTCCTCTACTCTTTAGAGTCCAGCATCCCATGACTCTCATTAGGATACTCAATCTGAACACTGATGAGAGACACTCCTCACGTTGACACTCATGAGGAGTCACGTTGACTCTCATGAGAGTTAACGTGACTCCTCATAAGAGTCATGGATGCTGGACACCCTTTTAAGAGTCATTTGACTCCCTTTTGGCTTTCAGTGTCAATACCCTTCCCGAGGAGCAGTCAGTAATTTACACCTCAAGAATATCCGATTGCAATGCAACTTAGTATGAAAGTGTGTTCTATTATACTTTTATAATGTCTAGAAGAATAAATGATGGTCAGGACCAACCAATTTTCTAGGATTTCTACTTTTCAAACCCCCTTTTTTACCTATTTGTGAGTACCCCCGTAATATTCACAGCTTTAAAAACCCGGTATATAAAGTTTAAAGACGATTGAACCCCTGTTAGAACAATTGAAAACTCTTTGATGTTTGTGTACTTATTAGACAATGGGTTGGTACATACACGTCACGGTACATCCAGTATATTCATGATGCCGTGAGTTGATAAAGGAAATAATTAAGAAATACTAAAACATTGTATCAAAAATTGGGTCATGTTTTAATCACAAAAATGAGCATAACTCTGGAACGGAATTAAAACCGATTTTGAAAATTCAAACGGTTTTGGAATGCTTGTCACTTGTTCTTTCCAAATCCATAAAATTAAACTCATATGGGTCATTCAAAAGTAACGTTTGTGACCAAAATAATGATTGTTTTCAACTTAAATCGGCTATAACGCCTGACATACACATGCTTTGAAAATAATTTTGGTTGATATAAAAACTACTTGGTATAGCCAAAAGGTTCTGAACATTGAAAAAAATAAAATCTTTCCAAGGTCAAAGAAAAGCCAATGTAACGCTCGGTATCGTTTGTGACTTCGCACGGAAGTGTGTTCTTGCACTTTTAGCTTCAAACCCAAAACTCTGTGAAGTGTGGCTGAATTGAGAGCTCATATCAACAGAGCTGGAATAGTAAACATTTATGAACATTATCCAATCTTCAGTTTGCACATTTGCAAGAAAGAGCTCTCTTTATACACGAATTTGTCATGTAACGTTTGGTAACGTTTGTGACATTTTACTATGTAACGTTTGGTAACGTTTGTGACATATCATATTATTTACACACAATAACTGATTTAAGATTTCATTAAATGAATTTTCGATTCATATTTAATATTTATCACATAGACAAATCATCTTTGTTGCTGCACCTGTCAACCTGACTTCCAAAAGACCCTTACAAGGAACGCTGAAGGTGGATAAAGAAAATCAGATAAAAGGGAATAATGGGAAAATTGCACGCTTTATTTATATAACTATCCATAAGACATTTAGAAATACGGTCCTTGGTTTTCTTTTTCTTTTTTTCTTTTACTTAGTATTAAATTTCTAGGGATGTTCAATATCTCCATTTGTTGACCATATCTTGATGGTTCTATCTGGCTTTACCAACGCCTTGTGAATGTTTTGAATTCGGGGGAATATAAGGACTTTATCCCATTGCTTAGATGAAATGATTGTATCTTGAACCTCTCGATGAGTGATTAAAGTATCAGTAAAAGCCGATACGCTAGCTTCGCAAAATCTTGTGCGCTCTGGACAGTGTTCACACTTAATGGGCAGCAATTAACATACTCAATGTGAAAATACACATTTATCGTAGTCCTTAACCCTCGTCTACCCAGGCAATTTTTGTAACACGTCTACCAAAGGGGGGGGGGGCGTTCTTTTAGAACGGAACCCCAATGAACTTGGCTTTGCTATCTATAGATAGTATATGGTCCTCTATCCAACGATACCAAGATCATCAAAATCGGCTAAGGCGTTATGTAATTATGACGTCATAGAGTTCGACCAGATCGGAAAATCGGGACCTTGGCAAAATGGCCACCAAAATCAAAATTTCACTATAAAAGCACTAAACAACGGATTTTTTTTCTAATAAAGAATGGAAATGATAATTCTAACATGTCCTGCAAGTTTCAGCCTCATGGCGTGCATGTATTTTTCAAAATGGCGACTTAAAATTTTCCGGGGCCTCACCACCCGAATTTAACGGCATACCCTAACCCCACCTTAGGTGGTACCCCCTTTTGTTTTCATCAAAATAACCGCAGATGATGTAAAAGAGATTACCCAAATGCCTGGGGTCGGTTACTTTTGCGTTTTTATGCAGCGGGGAAAAAACCTTAGGGGAGTTGCAATCCCCCCCCCACCTGGGTAGACGATTTCGTAGATATGCAGTTTAAGATCTGTTGTTTTTGCATCAAAGATATTCAAAACAAATATGACACACAATTAGATTAGATGAAATTAGTTTAATGTTGAAATTCATTTAATTATTAGCATATATAGGCCACTATGAGGCGATGTAACGTTTCGGTAACGTTTGTGACATGTTTTTAGAATGCGATAATTAACCAAGCAAGCAACGCCAAGGGTTCACATTTGGTATGGACAATGTTTGTCATAGACTTGCTTTTGACCCTTTTTAAAGCACGATTAAGCATGTAAACAAAACTTTTGTAACTTTTTGGTAACGTTTGTGACATATAGTAGTGACAAGATTAACTGGCCTCATATATAGAAACACTGACATAGATGCAATTTTTCACCTGTGGTTAGTAACTAATGAGGATGTCTTTGTGTAAATACAAGGTAGAAAAGAAAATAATTTGTTATCAATTATAATTTTTAAAGCGCCGAAATATAACTAAATTTTGGATTTTTGTGGCATAATTTATTCATATATTTTAATTATGCAAATAGGTATCCAAATGTTAGCAAATGAAATGAAATAATTTATGACTGAATCAGTATATTTGGAATATGTAGAAACTAATAACACGTGTCATATATTCCGATTATCAATTTATTGTTTTACTGATTCAGGCTCATTTTCCCTGGAATGACCCATATAGTTCTTATTAAATTTTTCGTCCAATTGCGGGTGCACAAAAATGAGTGATAATTACATTGCCTAAATTTTTGGTATCCATACCTAATTGCCTAAAAATCTTTTGATACAATAATAGGAGAAAAAAACCCGGTTTGTTTTCATACTTTCGATGAACCAAGCTGTTTGATCTTCCACTAACATAAAACGGAAGCAATAACGTGATTGAAAGTTCTCTAACTAGCCCTATAGTCTGTGGGAAACCAGAAAAAGTGCAAAATGGAGTCTGCACAATTGTTCTTGACTGATTCTTAATCTTCGAGACCCATAGATTCCAGAACTGAATGATGAAAAATCCGCACCATTGAGCATTTTGAGGAAACCAAGATGGCCGCCAAAATGACATCAAAAACATGTTACTAGTCAAATCTCGTTAAAAACAACACCAACATGTTCCTCTCATCACAAGGAATCAGAAAAAGTATACTTTTACCTATGTCTGAAATATGGTTCTGGAGTTATAGCCAAAAATGTAAAAGGTCATATCAGAGGTCACGGAACTGGCCCTATGGGAGTCCAAAATTTCAAAAGTTTCCGATTGTGTTCAAACTGGTCTCAAACTGTTCCTCTTGCAAAAGTGTCTACACGAAGTGATAATTTGAAGTGTGTCAGGTCAATTGTTGCCATGGTAGCAGGCAACAACAAAGTCCATATTTACCATTGCATTGGTGCCTGTAGCACAAAGTTTTTCCATGACCTGTAACCATATCAAAAACTGATCTGATGCACTTTAAACTATTACTTTGTGCGGACAGGTTTGCAAGAGGAATAGTTTGAGACCATTCTGAACAAAATCGGACACTTTTGAAATTTTGGACTCCCATAGGGTCAGTTCCGTGACCTTTGATATGACCTTTTACATTTTTGGCTATAACTCCAGAACCATATTTTAGACATAGGTAAAAGTATACTTTTTCTGCTTCCTTGTGATGAGAGGAACATGTTGGTGTTGTTTTAAACGAGATTTGACTATTAACATGTTATGGATGTCATTTTGGCGGCCATCTTGGATTTCTCAAAATGCTCAATGATGCGGATTTTGCATCATTCAGTTCTGGAATCTATGGGTCTCAAAGATTAAGAATCAGTCAAGAACAATTGTGCAGACTCCATTTTGCAGTCAAGCCCAAAGTCAAGGTTTTTCCCACAGACTATTTCTCCTCAATTCCTATGTCTATTCTCTATGTAGATTAATCCATAGATAATAGAGCACATGGATGGTCAACACGATTAACCTTGATAAGCATTGAATAGAATTTCTATAGAACCAGTAAAATCCTTTTTAATCTATGTAAGTCTCAGCATCAGCAGCACTTGATATTTGAACGGTTTAAATAGTTATTATCAATAACAACCTATGGTCCAAGACAATGGGATATACATAGTTAGCTCATGGTCTAGTCTTTGCTCAATCAACAATTCCAATGTCGAATAATGCAATTAATATATTAAAATTTTAAAAAGCATCACGGTGAATGTAGACATTTCTAGCTTCCTTCAAAGTGAAATTATTTATTCTGGAGTTTCACCGTGGCTTTTTTACACAAGATACACCTCAATTGTACCATGAAAAATAATTCGGCTATTTTTAGTGAACTGACTCTGCAACAGCCTAGTCTACCATTGATGTATACAGCTAAACACCACCAGTTGGTATGATACTAGACAATATACCTTTTAGTATAATTGCAAAAGTCTTGAACGTGGGGAACGCTAGAGATCCTTTATGCTTAATTGTGAGACATACATAGTTTTAATGGTTTATGAAGCTGACCATCCATGTGCTCTATTATCCATGATTAATCTCAATTGTTATTAACTCGACGCAGTACGTGCACCCGTAAAAATGGTAAAATGACAAAAAATCGCCATAAAAAGCTATAGAAATAAGCTTATTTCTCGTCAGCTAGGGGGTCCAGTTTGGTCACTTACATTGCGACTGGATATGGACCAATCAATGAAGCGTACCAAATAATCAGTGGAAACGAATTTGAGGTTTGCAACAAAATCATTTCTTTCAAAAGGTTGCTATTAACATGCATCAAATCTAGAATAACGCTCAAGAAGCGGTCCAAAATGACCACAAGATTTCTATTTTTTGTTTCTTTATCAAAATAATCAGCAGACAATTGCTGTGAGGGTTTCAACAACTGAATTAATTTTCCCAAACCTATGCTGTTTACATGATTCAAAACCAAAATGAACTCCAAAATGCCGCCCCCAAACAAAAGGTTTTCACTTAATCAGCATTATAACACTAGGTACCGTATTCAAGATTATCAATATAAAATTGCTATGAGGATCATTACTTAAAATAGTATTATTCCTGTGTCAATTTTGTCGTTTAAATGTTTTAAATCCACAATGGCTCCACCTTTGAATATGAAGCATGTTCACAGCATTAATTTCGAGAAAAATGATTTTGCTGCATACTCAAAACAATCGCTCACGCTTCAACCTATTTTTGCGCCAAAATAATATAAGTACAGTGGAACAGGCCTTATTTTCCCTAACCTACTGGTCAATACTAAAATATAAACTACTCATTCGTATTTCAATGAAACTCTTTTTCTTGCATAATGTTTTCAACATTACACTTAGAAGATGTAAATTATGTTAAAAATTTAATTTTGGATATCATCATTTGCATATAATTAGCATATTTTAAACAAAAACCAGGAAAATCTATAAATGCCTATAATTTTTACAATCTTGACATTAATTTGGAAATTGTGCATTCAGACAGTTTGTTACTTCATGGTGAAAATTTATGTTAGACGGATTTTTATTATTTTGCGTACTTCTCCTTTTTTAC
>JXSR01S001780.1:0-12114 GCA_000969725.1 Ophiothrix spiculata
GTGTTTTAGGACCATCAAACGAAGCTAAAAAAGTTGGTTTGGTAGAGTCCTGGGGGGGGGTGCCCGGAAACCCCCCTGTAGATACCCGACTAAAATGCATGACGAAATAACTTGAATTCAGACACATTTTCCAATTGGTAAAATTAGAATACCCCTTCGAAATTTTGAAAACGTGACTATTCATCTTGAACCAGCCGTAAATGCAGTCTCTCTAGCCATTTTCACTTTTTTACACATTTGCAAAGATCAACGGCGCTATAAGGATTAACATGATACCTCATTGACCTGTTGAAGGTTGTCATGTAGCAAAAGGTGGACAAAGATAAACACGTTCAAAGTTCAATTTGCAGGAATTTTGAAGGAAATCCAGGGTGCAGGGCAACATTGTTTGTTGTTCCTTTACCCTGGATTTTTGTTTTTACTGTCCAATAATTTTTTATTTTGCTTATAGTCAGTATACTTTCCATTCTCTGAAACTCACATATAAATAAGGCCAAAAAAAAAATAGTTGTGTTGCCCTCGAAGGCCCAAAGTGGTGGGGACAGTGAGGCCATTTTTTTTTTAAATAACAATTACAGATGCCATGTGTAAATAGTGTGGGATACATGGTTGTTTGCTACTGAAAGGTGAATTTTGGAACATTTTTGGGACTGGAAATCAGGCAAAATATTTGTGCAACTCAAGAAAATATAAAAAATCAGGAGTTTTAAGAAAAAAAAAAAAACGGGTCGGGATATTCCACAATTTCGACCCGGCCGGCGGAGGGTAACACAACAATTTTTTTTTTATTTGGCCTAATTGATTTTGAAAATGTTCTCCTAAAAGGGGATAAAAGCCTGGGCCCAAATTCATGAAGCCCTGCTAACTCTAGTTGCCTGCTAACTCTTTGTCTACATGTCAAAAATTGACAAGTAGACAACGAGATAGCAGCCAACTAGAGTTAGCAGGGCTTCATGAATTTGGGCCCTGGTTCATAAGTGCAGGGATTATCTTGCAGTGGGATAATTGCTAATCTTGCTATAGGAGGGTGTCATTGTAACTATCTACTAGTTTAAAGCAATACTACAAAATTTTGATCAAATTGGATTTCAGTAAAACAGCCTAAAACTAAAGAATACGACTATTTAGGTATGCTTTCAAGTGTATTTTGTCCACCCAAAAAATAATGAAAAAGTACATACGGCTTTTGTATACTAATACATGTGGAATTAAATTCGGGACAAACTGACAAGGTACGCATCTTTAAGGCCAAATCATTTGGAGGGTGTCAATATCTACCAAAAACAATCCCAAAAAGCTGAAAATATCAAAAGTCATAGGTTCTTCATTTTAGCACTTTATAGTAAATTTATCAACAAATGGCCTTAACTGAAAAGGTAAGCATCTGTAAGGCCAAATCATTTGGAGGGTGTCAATATCTACCAAAAACAATCCCAATAAGCTGAAAATATTAAAAGTCATAGGTGCTTCATTTTAACACTTTATAGTATATTGCTTTAAGTGATTTCTTCATGAGCACAGCCTCTTACCTTTTCCCTCCTTAATCTGGAACGATCGGAGGAAGACATAGCTGAAACATCCTTGCGTCTCCTCTGCATCTCATCCGTTCCGCTATCCACGTCCGCGTTGGCAGAGTCCTCCTTATGCAATATTCCCCTTTGACGACTATCAATGGAGGATAATTTCCCGTCGCTAGAATCCTTTCTTAATATTCCTGGTGCTGTGTCACTCTGCTTTTCAGCACGTATATCCTTTTTAAGTATAGAGTCTGGATCCCGGGAAGATTCCGGGCTCGCATCTCGACGTAAAATTCCTGGCATATCATCTGATTCAGTACTGGACTGTGATTCCTTTAGAATTCCACGGACACGTTCGGCTTTTATGCCCACATTTGCAGCTACTTTAGTAACTTCTTTGGATTTCAATATACTATGCGTTGAGTGAGAATCGCTAGTTTCTGATTTCAATATAGAAACACTAGACGTAGACGATTTTTCAATTGATGATTGTTTTAAAATGCTCTTTTTATCCAAATTTGGTTCAGAGTCTGTCCTCGTTAAAGGTGATTTTTCATTTATCACAACTTTCTTTGTCGATGCATTGTCTTCAGAATTATCGCCAAAAACCAACGATATTTGATCCGCAATTGGCATGGTTGCTAAAATCCTTGGGTCCGGTTGAGCTCCCATGCTCCTTGCCAATGGCGAGAAATTAGCAGCTTTTTTGACTTCTTCGATAGTCACTGGTTGGGTCTTGTACCTTTGAAATGATTAGAAAAAAATCAAAAATAATGAGCATTCATACACTTTGCACACCCTGCGTTAGTCAATCAAAAAGGAAGAATTTAATTGAGAATGCGCTATAATAATACACAATAAATAGTTATTCACATATATTTTCCAAATGAAACATGATTCAACCATAAAATTTCATATGGAATTTAAAAATATGAGGAAGGTTTTTGAACCAAAATCTCAAAAATTTGAAAACGTTGACGCAACCAGACATGCTCATTAATCATATTGTGGCTATGTATCAAAAATCACTAAATATGTATAGGCTAAATAATAATTTATTGGACAGCGAGAACCAAAATCCAGAGTGCAGGGTCCCATTGTTTGTTATGCAGCCCATACTATAGATTTTTGTTTACATTGTCCAATAAATTATTGTTCTGCCTATAGTTTTATCATGTGATAGGTTTTCCTATAGTTGATCTCAGAATTGTTTTTCACTTGTTCGCAGGTTTTTTCTTTCCGGCGCTTGTTGTCTGGGCCTTCTGCGTACTGATGCACTTATTTATACACATATTTGCAGAGCGTGATTTGTTGATTTCGATTGTTTACGCTCACGCTGTTGATACGCGCATCAAGAGTGGCATACACAGCCCGATTTGAAAAGAAAAACAACCTTGAGTTTTAGTACAGATCACATGAAAACCAATCACATGTTGAAACCTACAAGTTACTCATTTTACAGATTTCCACTATAGAACAAACAATAATTTATTGGACAGTGTTAACAAAAATCCATAGTACACGTCCCTATTGTTTGCGAATGAAACCCCTACCATGGATTTTTGTTTAAATTGTCCAATAAATTTTTATTTTGCCTATAGGGAACAACATTGTGGATACATAACAAAATAAGTAACCTGTATACTTTATAAACTTCGAAGTATGCAACAAGCAATCAGACTCTCTTACAAGATCCATGGCACATCCCTTGTATTCTACAACATTGTTAACTGGTGGTCTTGTGTTGTGTAAGAGACTAGTAATAATTGATTAGGATTAATTATGACCAAATCACCGCGTATTATTATTTTTTTTCACATGAATTGTTCATGATTTTGGTATTATTTTGGACTAATTTTGTTGTTAAAACATGGTCAAACATTGAACATAAGTTCATTTGAATGTTCAGCAAGACTGGACATGTTGTTATGATTCGAAAAATATGGACCAATTTATTTCCCTGTATGGTCATTTTCGCTTATGTGCGTTAATCGACTGCTTGTTGCATACTTGAAGATTTACAGAGTATAGATTTTGCCAAATGATGGGTTTTTGGAGATCACATTTGTAAAGAAAGCACCTTGACAGACATGAACCTACCTTGATTCACCACGTTTCTTACGACGCGGAACTATCACTTTCGGAGGCGGCCTCTCAACTTTGGTCTCTGATTTCTGGTGAAACAGTTTCATTTTCTCACTCAAGCTCATTTTTGACAACTCGTCTTCTTTTTCCTCTTCAATAATTTCTTGAAGCTTAGTCTCCGATAATTTCTCCTTGCTTGCAGACTTTGCTTTTGCAGCCATTTCTTTCGCAATAGTGGATGCTTGACTTAATTCCTCTGGCGTGACCGGTTGTGTCTGTGAGCGATCGCTATCACGGACTCGTCGAAATTGACGCGGTCGTGGTTTGATGGCTGCTTGCTCTTTAACACGTTGTTTGTGTAAATGTGTGAACATTCTCATCTTTTCGGTGACACTTAGTTTTAATAATGGATCCTCTTCATCTTCTTCTGTGTCGTTTGGTGTCATGTCTATCGGAGATGGTCTGTGGGAAATTAACGATTACAAATTGCTTTGTTATTATTGGCTGTCTGGTCTGTAGGAAATGGAAAATTAATAATGACTGCAAAGAACACTTTTGTTGTTATTCTCATCCAGAGCCTTTTTTCATATATTGATGAGATAGAAAGTTATATAAAGTTTATCTTACAACCATATTTGGAAAAGACAGTAACTGGATATATTTTGTAATAGACCCTGAACGCATCGATGCCCATTATATCAGGTCCTTGGGTGTATCCGAATGGTGCACCTTAAATTTATAGGGATGCTCAGTACTATGTAGTGTAAAATATTCATAAAATTTGCTAAATTTTGTGAAATAAAGCGAATTGCAAACAATTTGCTATTTTGATTTAAAAAAAAACATTTTACACTAATGGCTTTGGGAAGCAACATCCTGTAGGCAAAATGAAACCTTGAATTACAAAGAAACCCCAATTTTTTCTTTTGATTCAACACTTTTAGATCCCAAAATTGTAATGAGAATTGCCATTTTTTTGGGGGGGAGGGGGTCAAAAAACACCCTTTTTCTAGTATTTTCTAATTATGCATGCGTACATCGTGATAATAGAGTGCCATCCCCCAGTTCCCTGATCAAAATCTTACCTGTCTGCTGATTTAAGTGCTGCCCTGCTGGGTGACTCCGCAGGAGACTTTTTAGGTGAAGCAGGGGGAGATTCTTTAGGAGATACAGGAGGAGACTTTTTAGGCGATGCAGGAGGAGACCTTCTAGGCGATGCAGGAGGAGGGGATTTTCGTGGCGACGCTGGAGGTGATGTCGATAATGTAGACGGCCCATCTACTAAATCTTCATCTTTAGTTGACTTTGGTGGTTTGGATCCAGGGGGAACTTGGAATGCTCTCAAACGATGGGTCACAGGGACAGACAAACTTGGAGAGAGATCTAACGACACATCATTTGACTCATCATCTGATCCTGAAGATTCTTTTTTAAATAACTTGCCCAATTTTTCCTTTTCTTTCTCTTCATATTCTTTATCGATTTTCTCGGCCCTAGCCTTCATCATAGCTAATAAACCACTGTCCTTCTTTGATAAAGCTTCCTTTTTGGCCTCCTCCGGTTCCGGTGACTTTAATGGCCGTTCTTTTCCTTGAGATTGTCGCACAGATGCAACATCTATGCTCAAGTCGTTTACATTTTTACTCTGTTTTATTTTTACGTCAATCTTGTCAACTTCAAGATCTTGTTCTTTTAATCCATTTGGTATTTGTTCTTCAACTGCAACATCATCAGGTTTAATATCAGGCTGGACTTCATATTGCGAGCTGACCACTTTCTCCAGTTCTTCTTCAGAACTAGTCTTTTCATCTGGTTTCACTATTGCAGTTGAAGGAGTTACATCCAGTTTTTCCGGTCTTCTTGTTTCTGTTGAAATTTTGGCTGGGACAGGAGTTGTATCTGTATTCTGAGTTGATTTTAATCTTCTTTCAGCTTCCTTTGAAAGCCTCATCTTTGGTTGTGTTTTCTTGGGAGATGACATCGTCGTACCAAATGGTGCTTTCTTTTCGCTTGGTTTTAATGTTCCGCCATTTTTATTCGCATCAGAAGTAGTGGTTCTTCTTGGTTTTGAAAGTTCCAACAATCTAGCAGATGGCTCTTTATAACCTTGTTTCTTTGGGGATCCCGTAGGACTTCCCCTAGAATCTACAGAGTCCTTTGAACTGATGTGTCTTGAAGGAGATCTTTTGCCTTCAGACACAGCAGAAGAGTTGCTTTCAGATGAAACACTTCGCGCACGATTCTGTTTCAAAACTTGTGGGATTTCAGGTCTTTGATGTGATTTGGTTGTACTAGTTCTATCTGAAACAGATTTTGCTGGCGAGCTAGGCCTTTTAACATCTTTAGTTGGTGACAATGGTCTCCGAACATCTTTCGTTGGTGACAAAGGCCTTCTGACATCTTTTGTTGGAGATGCAGGTCGTCTGAAATCTTTTGTTGGCGAGAGAGGCCGCTTGGTATCTTTTGTTGGTGAAGTAGGCCGTCTGACATCTTTTGCTGGAGAGATAGGCCTCCTTGCATCCTTCACCGGGGAGCTAGGTCTTGCGTCTTTCATTGGCGATAACGGTCTTCTTAAATCTTTTGTAGGAGAGCTGGGTCTTCTTGATGACCCTTGTACTGTTTTAGCTGGTGATTTTGGCCTTTCATGTTGCTTGGTAAGCACACTTGAATGTCTAGTAGAATCCGATGATAATTCTTCATGTCTTCTTGATCGACCTGCAACACGCGACTCTTGTTTGACGGGCTCAACCTTAGCTGTTGGTTTTGAATTCTTGTTGGCACTTTTCTGATCAGCTTGGTTCAATGTATCGACACCCATACCATTAATCTGGGTGGTTTCTTCTGGAATGACAGGGATTGGGACGGGGACGGTCTCTGAGATGACTGGCGGAGTGGTTTCTTTGGCTGAGAAGAAGACGTCTTCTGAGGCAGACTCGTCTACTGGCGACTTGGTGCCCTGAAAAAAACAGAAATTATGGTGATAAGTAGTGATATCAGTATTAGATGGGAAGCATAAAATATAAACATTGTCACACAATATTGAAGTGAGTGATTAAAGGAACTAGCCTAGATTCCCTGCTGCATGTTTCGTCATTAATAACATTAATATTTTCAGACAGAGTACCTCCCAACCCTACTAAGCATAGCTAATTTAAATACATCAAAAAATTTACTGTAAGGGTCAATTTATAGTTGGCCTCCAAACAAAATTTTTTGCAATCAAATATTTTGTCATGACGTCAAACTATGGGCAGCCATACGTGTCAAAAAGGTGTCAACAAGAGAAAGGTGTCTACAAAATTGTTACAGGGGTCTATTACAATAAAAAAAAAAAGGTGTATAATATACCCAAAAGGGTGTGTAAAACCCATAACGGTGTCTAAACCCAAAATGGACATGTAACCCAAACGGCTATGAAATCAAGAAAGGTATCTAAAACCAACAACACATATGGCTGCCCATAGATTGATGTCATGACAAAATGTTTGGTAGCGAAAATTTTGTGTGGAAGCCAACTATATTATATATAAATTGACCCTCACAGAAAACAAAATCACCTGTTACATACACAATGCTACAGTAAACTTGAATATGGCCACACCTGAAATATCATTGATCCTTATATATAATACAGCTCAACAGGAACTACAGACCTGCTCTCAGATTCTGGGATGTCATGCCAAGTCCCGGAGGAGGGGGGGGGTTCTCACATTGACATAGAATTGGTATATGTTTACATTTTAGGCTTGTCACTAATTTTTGTTTTGTGATCTGTGGGGTTTCAATGCATATGGAAGTCCCTGAAAGTGCATAATTTCCCCACATTAATAAGGTACGGTACATTAAGTAGAAATGTTCCATTTATAGTGTTTTCATTATATCAGAATCATGTATTTTCACAGTTGTCCTTACAAATCGATGGTATTTTGTTGTGTTTCAGGCTAAAAGATAAATAGACCCATTACGAATTTTTAAAAATATCATGGACAATTTGTTTGAAGAACCCTACCCCATTCCCAGGGGTTGGGGGTTGGTAGGGGTGTGCCGTTGGGAAATTTGAAGTACCACCCATGTATATACCAATATTTAAGAAAAAGGGACCCATCCATATACCAAATTCCCTTTGAGTCAAGTTTAGACAAAAATTGAAATTTTCTTATTTTGGTTTAAATTTTGGTAAACAGACCCAACAAAATACCAAATCCCCGTAATCACTTTTGTACTAAGTCCCCCCCCCCCCCCCCGGGACCCCAATAGGAATTATA
Source organism: Ophiothrix spiculata (assembly GCA_000969725.1). Taxonomy (NCBI): domain Eukaryota; kingdom Metazoa; phylum Echinodermata; class Ophiuroidea; order Amphilepidida; family Ophiotrichidae; genus Ophiothrix; species Ophiothrix spiculata. Next base: position 7,868 of record JXSR01S001780.1, read on the forward strand.
GAGTTGCTCTCAGAATACTCAGGATGTAATGCCAAGTACTATTATTTACAATCAAAATATCAACATGGCATAATTTATTCAAGCCATGAAAATAATGCAGGTTATGTGTTTCAAAATGGAAATTTAATTTTCAAGTGTACACATAGTTACAAAACAAGAAGAAAATACACCATTATTTTTTTGTGGCAGGAGGGGGGGGGGGAGAAGTGTACAATTTCCTTATACATACTTGTAATGAAGGGTGCACTGAGGCCTGAAACCAGTGAAATCGTGTGAGAGAGAGGCAGCCCCTTCTTTTTTAAGCAAAGGTCCCCAAATCATCCTAAATCTAACTAAATAATCTAAAAAAAAACCTTGAAAAGAACTCAAAATTTCAATATTTTTGGTAAAAATATGAATCTTTTATGGACTTCTAGGTTAAAAGCTACCAAAAAATGTGTAAAATCCCTTTTTACTTTTCCAAATGACTAAAATTAGTTTTGGGTCAACAAAAAACGAAAACTGTTGAAACTAAGTTACAAATCCCCTTTCCAAACTTCTGGGGCCATAAAGTATTCTTATGGAAAAAGATAGTTACAGATCAATTATAGGGTGTAAAAATAAGGAAATATTTAGCCCTCAAGTGATCATTCCAGAAAACAATAATGTGTCACCTCTGTAATGCACAAATCATATTTATAATAAATTGTAAACTTTCATGTACCGTGCATAATAACATCCAGGGAAGTGTGTGTACGTGTTGTACGCCACGCTGGAAATCAAATTTCATGCAGATTTTGAGTTTAACCCAAATAACAGAAACCCAGAATGAATCAAAGGTTGATATCTATGGTTAAAGGGACTAGCCTAGATTCCACCTTGAATTAAAAACTTTTGGAAATGCTCTAAATAAAGCTTAAAAGTATAGTAAAATCCAAAAAAGTGCAAAAAATTACACACAAATGGCTCAAATTGAGAGAGAAGCAATTTGCAATATGTCATTCTTTGATGGTGGTGTGACTATCCTGAATCCTAAATTTGTACCTCAGATGGATTTACCAGATAAAAGATCATACAGAGCTCCTAGATATTATTTAATACATATTAAATGAGAAACAATTTCATCAAAAATAATTTGTCTGGCTATCACATGAATAGAAACAAAATTTTTGTAAGTTTTCAAACTAGAAACACTGTTTTAACACCACTTTTTTTCGCCGGGGGAAAAAATTAAAATAGGTAAAGAATTGAAATTTTCTCAAATATTCCTCAAAATCCTGGAAAACTACTTGTAGGTTATATTACTATAAAGATGTTCTATCGATTCAAGTAAAAAAATATGTAGGTAATAAATTAGTGGGAAGAATCTAGGCCAGTCCCTTTAAATAAGGTTACGTTAATTCTGAATGAAAGCTTATGACTCACTTCACTGACATGGTGCTAAAATAATGTGTTTGAAATCATTTCTATACTAGAAATTCACATTTTTGTGTAAAAGTTTACTTAATCATGATTTATATTTTTCTCCCAAGTATCGGTAATTTGTGCACTTGGCAGGGATGACCATTTTGAACTATTTTGTCTATGTTTACAAGATAAGATCAGCTGATTATTTACAATAATAAGGCCAAAAAAAAATTGTTTAGTTGCCCTCCACCGACCGACCCTATTTTTCAGCCCGACCCAAACTTTTTTTTATTGAAAAAAAAAAATTCCCCTCAAATATATGCATAACTTACCGAAAACTACAAAAAAACAAAGTTATATTTTTGCTTTTTTCGATATTCAACCCTCAAATTGTTTAGGACGTCCCAAATCACTGCAGGAGGTATTTGATTGTTTTGATTTGGATGTCGCGGGGGAAGTTGTGAAGGCTGAAGTGGCTGATCAACTTAGGAGTATTGAAAAAAAAACAAGAAAAAAAAAACGACCGACCGACCCTCTCTGAAAAAAGCTGTGGAGGACAACCAATTTTTTTTTTTTGCCTAATAACAGCATATGAATAATAAGCTAAGTTGTCATCTTAAGACTTTGCCAAGAAAATAACTTTAAAAATCTTTTGAATACTGAGTGGATCTTTAAGAAAACAATCCGTTGACTGAATAAGATTGAATTTAACTACCAATTTTGACATTTCAAACAACATTTTTTTTTCAAAATTCCTATTGATGGTGTAATTATTGAATTTGATGCAATTGTAGAGTAAAATGTGTTGAAAACATTGTCATTTCACAACTCAGTAATAACTTGCAATTAGTACAATTAAAATTAATTAATACATGTGACCCGTCATATCGAAGTGTACCTTAAGTTTGGCATTGTAAATTACGAGATACGGGCCATTGAAGCTGAGCATTGTCAAAAATCACGCCCAAGGTTGAATTTCTAATTTCATCTGAAACGTTACCTTTGAAGTGTATTCTATCATATTAATCAGGTTCCAACATCCAAAACATAAGAAAAATGTGTTTAAATCCTCTCTTCGTTCAAGTTTTACTCAGTACAAAAACTTTAAATTCCATTTACTCAGAACTATAGTTTTCCGAATAAGCCCGATGCCTTTAACCAATTTGATTAGACAACTTAATTGCAATCGAACATCCAATAATCAAAAACAATGTGTCACTTTAAAGCTTAAAATATTATCTTTCAGATAAGACCAAAAAATCACTTTTCACTTTGGGACCCTTAAAGTACCTCTCGATATGGCGGGTCACAAATGTTCAGTAATGATTGTCCATAACAGTTTGTACTCACAATATAACACAGGGCTATTTCAATAATTAAAAGGTAGAATTTGAAAAGTATAATCAGGTGCAGGTAATCTACACTTGTCTTTCAAATTAAAAAATAAACAGAAACGCACAAATGCTGCCCATAGCAGCTGTCCAATATGCCTCTTTATGGACAAGCACAGAATTTTTGGTACACCTAATATTCAATTCGATGCAACAATTATCCACGTTTAGTAATTATTTCTCTTTAGACATTTAAATCCAAAGTGGGATTAGAACAGGGATTTAATGACAGCCGCGGATCCGGGGTGGGGTGGGGGGGGGGGGGGGGGGGGGGCCCCCGCCCCCCCCCCCCCCTTTATATTGGCAAAATCCTACAAAATCAGCCTAATTTGGTCATTTTTTGTTATAAAAGCTGAAAAACACACCCTCCGCCACCCGTAAAATTAAGATCCTATATCCGCGACTGGATGATATTTAATATATAGAATACTTTATTGTTCGCAACTTCATCAAACATTCTATCATGAAATAGTCATTATCAAATAAATAGGTGTGAAATGTTATTGAATACAAATACACATTGCACAAATAGGAAGAAAAAGGCTGAATCAAGCCTAAGTTTCAAATGACAACAATTAATTCCATGGAAGGTTTAAAAGGTCTATTAACTTTTTCTTCCAAAATATCAACTTGCCGCTCTTTTTCATATATATGGATATTCCCTACATTTCGGAAATAATTGTAAAAAGGATTCTTTAAAAGTATAGATTAAAAAAAAGTAAGAGGGGTTTAATATATATTTTTTGCATGTGAAATGTCACTTAACAAAGATCTGTTTCATGCTAATATCATAAAGGATATGGTTTTAGTGTTTAGCTTATTAAACTAACAGACAAATTATTTTTGATGTCAAGATAAATTAATAGGTCTAAGAAATCTAGGCTGAGTCCCTTTAGTTCATAGGCCTGTCATTTAGTGAACAACAGGTCTAAATTTAAATATCTGTCATTAAATTGCCAAGTAGACCTAAATTTATATGTCTGTCTTTAAATTGTGCAGAAGGCCTAATTAATTAACTTAATCTCCGTTAACACCATCATGACAACCTACAATTCCGATTCCAGCCATGCACATTGGCTAGACTACAGATGCTAAGACAGAAGGGGGAAAAGTGAGCTATTTAAACTTTATCTCAAATTACATATAGAATTTAAAGTGTCCTAGATTCAATTAAAAAAAACACAATTAAATTCTAGCACCACTTACATTTCTTTAATGATGCAAAAGCCAGGGGGGCCGCTCGAAAAAAAAAGTGGTATGCTGCGGCTCGTCAGAGCACCTCTTAATGTCGTAAAATGTTCAAAATCATAACCCTAATGGTCGCGATGTCGTAATGCACTAAAATACATTTCCAGAAAGGAATTTTCACAAGGAACATGATGGTGATGTTGATTTTTAACCAAAAATCACATTTTTTGAGAAAATCACGAAAAACACATTTTTTGGCCATTTGGGTTTCCAACCAAGCTA
>JXSR01S001780.1:15327-34056 GCA_000969725.1 Ophiothrix spiculata
TTCACCATATGGTACAAAATACATTTAGCTAAATAATTCTAAATGATATGTCATTATGCATCCGGGTCAGAAAAAATATATTTCAGAATGTTACAGTAATTAAATTTTGGACTTAATTGTACTGTACTGTAAATTTTCATGCCTACTTAAATACGAACCTGTAATTTATGTGCTTCTTTCAATTCTTCCACCGATACTTGCACGTTCATTCGTCGATTCCGCCTGCTCCTAGATGATTTGTGCGTCTGGTCCGATGTATCACCGCTTTCTGATCCCTCACTTGACTTTGTTTCTGGTGAAGAAAAACATGAAAAAAGTGAAAAGATATTTCGTCGTACTCTGCTCATAACACTGCTGGAGATGAGAAAACTTTAAAACTGTGTCCAACTCCAATGAATCTCCTCGCTCCTCCACTGAGCTCGACTCTTGTGAAGAAAAAAACTTGAAAAATATGGAAAGATATTCCATAGCCTGTAGCTGGAAATGACCAAAGTCTAAATTCAAGATGCTAGGCTGCGATAAAACTTGAAGACGCAAACCTATCTATTCCTCTACTGCTGAAACAATCTTTCTTGGTAGTTGCTGCATCTTTCATTTTCACAAAACATTTCTCAGCTGATAGATAGATGAAAGCAATCAAGAGGCCTAAACGTACATGTTTTCTAGAATAGCTGCCCTATGTAGTTTTCTCTCAGAACTCTTTATTTTATATAGAAAATGCATATAGATTGCTTGCTTGGTGAGTACCAATTTTCCCTATTTTACAAATATCTAGAATCTTTCTTTTACAGAAATCTTCAATACTCTTGCTGTGATTTTTGTGACCTTTTTTTCCTAATTTTCCCTTGATTTGACCAAATTTTGTTCATCTTGATTTAAATCTAATTGAAGATGTTATCAATCTGCACGCTGCAATCTTGGGAAGGGTGTGCCCCTGCACTTCTCAATGTTGTACATATAGGGCCTACAAATGTTGATTTCAAAGACCAAAATATATCAAATGCCAACATTTTGGTTCAAATTTGTACAAAATTATATATAACATTTTCTGTCACTTTTCCTTTTCCATTTTCCCTAAAAAATTCAGCAAATTTTGAAAACAATTACAAGACATGAAAAAATTTGCACATAATCAAGTAGTTTTTACCAAAGTTGGAACCCATTGACTATGTTTGCATTACTTTTTTTAGAATCACTATTGGTAATCGATACGAGCACACCGCCCCCCTACAATGTTGCAGGCATAGTGAGATCAAGAAAAAGGTGAATTAAGGTTGTTTTTGAGGATGACGGTGAATCAGGTGACACCATTTAGGGTATCAAAAACAGCCATTTTCAAGTAATAGGGTACTTTTTTAAACCCTAGAGTGAAAACAGTATCGAAAATCCCCATGTTGAGTTTTAAAGTGTGAGTAGGGGAAAAAAGGTGGGCCTATATTTTGGCATCAGAAAACATCACCCTTTAGGGGGTGTTTTGAAAAACTGTGGTCATGCTATGCCTGCAACTTTAAATTGGCCCCTCCAGGATAAACCTATGGCCTGTCTTTAATTTAGGGGCGCACCATTAGATTTCCAGGGGGGAGCAGGAAGTTTTTTGAGAAAAAAAAATTACCCCTCCACTGGCAGAAGAAAAAAAATCCCCCTGAACATGAAATAGGCAGAAAAACAGTAAATACAAAAAAAAAATTCAACCTGAACCCAACTTCCTGCTCCCCCCTGGAAATATAATGGTGTGCCCCTGGTTTACAACTTGACAAGAAAGCAGCTTCAATCTGATTTCAGTTATGTTATCTGATGTTGATGGATCTATCTGTCACTATTGACTAATTTGGGTTGGTATTTATAGATCAGGTTTGTCAGTGGTATATTTCCATCAAATATCTGTGTTTTTAAATATGGTACACAAATTTGAATGTCAATAGTTTGTAAAAAAAAATACTTTGTCTCAAAAGCTGCTGCTGCGGTGATTTGTAAAAAAAAAGTTATTCAGTAATTTTTTTTTTCCAAGATTTTTTTTAAATTTTCGATTTTTTTTTCTACACTTTGTTTTTTGCAAATCATACTTTTCTTCACCAAAAACAAATCCATGAACCTGATTGGAATAAAATACTTCCTTACTTTATTTATAACCATAAATATATGCTTTGTCTTTGAGATACGTCAACATATGGAGCTCAAAAGGCAAATTGATATACCATCAAAAACCAAAGTTGGGAATAAAAATGAAAAAATTAAAAAAATGGATTCTGTATTAATTTTCAAGCCACTCGTGAGCTTTAAGACAAGCTATTTTTTTTTTATTTGGCCTTACGAGAGGATAATAAAAATAAAATCAAGTGTAAATTTTGAACTAGAACCGTTCCCCTGATCTCCCCTCCAATGGATCCAACAATGATCCCGGGCAGCGCCCCGGGGCAGCGCACTGCCGGAACGAAACTGAGAGCTTCATTTGACTCAGGGAGTACCAGTACCATGGTATACACTAAATTGAACAATATTGAGAGCCCAAAACAAGGGCTATGTAAATTAGACTGGACATAGATAAATAAAGAGCTGGTAGATAAATATGAGGAAAAATGTATTAATGAATGAAATTGGCCTAGATTCTTCCCACTAATTTTTTACCTACATATTTTTTTACATGAATCGATAGAACATGTTTATAGTAATATAACCTACAAGTAGTTTTCCATGATTTTGAGGAATATTGGAAAAAATTGCAAATTAGTTATCTCTCAATTTGAGCCTTTTCTGTGTAAATTTTTTACTTTTTTGGATATTACTACACATTTAAGCTTTATTTAGAGCATTTCCATAAGCTTTTAATTCTAAGTGGAATCTAGGCTAGTCCCTTTAATATAACTTATTGCTATTTACTAAATATAGCATGAATTAATAGGAAGACATTCTTTATAAAAGAATATTCCAATCAAATTTCAGGAATTGGGCACTCATTTGAAGGTATTTATCCTCAACAGAATGCGGTTCAACAACAACAACAACAAAATACCATCAACAGGGACATTATGCAAAGTACTGACATAAGTAATTAACAGAACATTAAGCTTAATTAATTGTAATTTAAACACTACCTACCTTAATTAAACTTCCAATCAATACAAATTAAACAAACACATCCAATATTACATCCAGACTTAGTAATCACTAAAAAAATCTCAACATCAGTATATCGTGCTGTTTCACATTACAAATATATCATCCGTACTGTATAATTAGTTGCTGAACACTGCTATTCTAACACCCGAACTGATTAAAATATCAAAACAACAACATCTCGTGTCTGATTCCCACAGGTCCAGACAATGTGAACTCTAAACATTGTCTGGTATTGAACTGCGTCTATTGACTTAGTTATTCGCTGTTTTCCATGTAAATATGTTATGGTCACTCTTGACAAAACGTTTCACTACTTCAGAAGGCTATCAAGAGGGTGGCAAATTTTGCACCTGAAAATGTTCACGTCATTGATTATAATTGATCTTTAGACCTACGCTAATAATTCATATCATGACTTTTTATTTGGTTTCAAGGGATGTCTGGATTTATTCTCTCGGAACCTTTATAGCCAATTTTTTAGCTTAAAATATATATTATATCAAACAAAGATTTTCTCTGATTTTATTACTGTTAGTGAAAATTGTCTCGGTTAATTTAAAGAAATAGGCCTATACATTAATGTCATTATGCAACAGTGTAAACCTTTTCAGGAAAAATGTACTTAAGGCCACCTGTTTTTCAAGTACGTATACCAAGTAAAGCTTAGATGGACGTTAGCTTAAAGTTACACAATAACATATTTTGACCTAACCCTATCCCTAAAACTTTACTTCTAAAAATCCTAACCTTAACTCCAGAGCCTTAACTCTAAGTTAGTCTCTCTAAGATATAAGAGTGACTAGGTTTTGGACTAGCCAAGAGTTGAACTAAGAAAACCCTATTAAATTATGTGACCTGCCATATCAATAGGTACCTTAAGGTCGGCAGAGTTAATTACGTGATACATACCATTGAAGCTGGGCATAGTAAAAAATCACGTCTAAGGTCAAATTGACTAATTTCATCAGAAACATTACCTTTGAAGTGTCTTGTATCATATAAATCAGGTTCCAACATCCAAACATACGTAAAATGTGTTAAATCCAAAATAAAAATCCCCTCTCTATTCAAGTTTTACTCAGTACAAAAATGTTAAACTTGATGTTCTAAGAACTATAGTTTTCCAAAAAAAACCTGTACCTTCTACAAATTTGGATGTAACTTTGCAGCTGAACATGCAATAACCACGCCAAAAGATAGGGGATGCCTCATATAAATATCATCTAGGTTAGGTCTTATTGCTAAGTTTAGGGTCTCTGTGTGAACAAGCCTTCAGCTGGGTGTAAAGGTCTCCATGTGAACAAGCCTTCAGCTGGGTGTGAGATTGACATATTTCCTAAGTGGTTCACCTGCTAAGTTCTGAATAATTTAAGGATCACTTCATTATCTCTCAGCTCATTATCTCTAAATTACAAATGCCAATGTTAATTTGTTCTTACAATGCAGGTGTAAATGAGGTGATTACTGGAGATGAGACAGGCTGCCAATGCCCAGCGGAATGACAGGTTTATGTCTTGTTTATTTATTTATGATATTGTAAGGGAGAGGCCACTTTAGGGTGAAGTGTAGGATGAGAGCTTGGACAATACTGTATTCTATTAAAAAACTTGGGATTCTCACAGGTGGAAATATAATATGTGTTTTATTGAGGTCCTGTCTGTCTTTGAAAGTAGTAGGTATGTCAGGCGTGAAGCGCCAAACTGGAGGTCAGGTGAACTGATTTTCTGTAAAAAATGGACTTTGAAACCAATTTTGGGGTGTCTAGTGAACTGAAATTTTGGCCAAAAATAGCCTCCTGAGCTGAAACTTTTCACATCTCCTGAGCAATTTTGGCAGTTAGAGCTAAAATTTTGTAGTTGTTCTCAAAAACAGGGTCAAAAGAACTGAATCACACTGAAAATGGGGATCTAGTGAACGACCTGGCGGCCTAAAAAGGGGGTCTTGACCGCCAGACATATATATCCTGCCCACATATGTGAGTGCCCCCCCCCCCCGGGCTTTATCATTTGACTATGGGACAATTGATTTTGATGAGCAAGAAGCAAAATCCCTTATGAGGATCCCGGTGACTGATGTTATGGTCGCAACTACCGTTCGCCGACCGGTGTCTGCAAATCGGAATGAAGCTGCAATGCCGAAATATTGGTATGACATCATTATAACCGCTGGTTGTTATTGGACCATAAATGAAGATATTGTATACAAGCCACAAGGTTTTAACTCAGAATTAAATTCTTGCAGCATGCTTTCTGCATCTCTATGGCTTAAGGACATGTCCGATCTGTGTCCGCTGAATTTCTACCCAAGTATCACACGGTAAACACATTGTAACCTCGCCACGAGGTTAAGTGACCAGGGTATAAGTTCCCTCAAAGCCAGAAGGTTTCCGTACATCTGTCACCATAAAAGAGCCCATTTGAAGAAGTGAAATACATAAAAAAATCTACTTTGTTGTTGAGGTGAATAACCATTACATTTGACAGTTACTTATGGTCTCACTGTGACCAACCAGTGATGGGGTATCAAAAGGAAGCAGGTGAAAGGAAACTTATTAAAAACTTGATCTTAATCTTAAATCCTAAACCTTAACCCTTAAACTAATCCTAACCCTAGTCCTATCACTACTCCCTAACCTTAAACCTAGCATTGTGGACTAGACCAAAACTACATTTGGTCAGGAAGACACAAGGTCCAGACATTAGTTTACTACCGATTCTCGTCTGCGATACCGCTGCTAATGCTGTTCCCCTCCCCGTTTTTTTTTAAATATTGTTGTTTTGTCGTTGAGCTGTGAATGTTATCATTTAAGACAAGTGTTGCATGACAAAAATTTCAAGTTCAAAAAAATTGAATTCAAATTGCAAACCGACATAACTACTAAATAGCAACATTATTATTCCCAAGTTGGGTTAGATTTTTAGAGCTTGGAGACCTTTGCTCAAGAGGGAGAGTTACGGCCTTTGCTTATAAAGGGGTGTTGACGCCTTTGCTTAAGAAAGGTAACTAACTCCTTCTGGTTACAACTTTGCTCATCCTCTTCCACTCTTGGTGCAAGTTATTCGTCTAAGACTGCCCCGGGAAGACCAGGTGCATAGCCAGGATTGCGTACCCCGGGATGCGCAACAAATTCTTGTCCAAAACGACTATGGATCCAGGGGGCCGCAAGCGGCACCTGCCAATATCAGACTAAATGTATTATTAGTAGTAAGTAGGACGTATTTAGGAAGTTGTCGTTGTTCTCCCATTGTTTGTTCTCTTTTTTCTTTATATCTTTTTTTTTTGTATCCCCAAGGTGCACCCTGGCTACGCCACTGAAGACCACCTTGTGATTTTGATGTTCACTTCTGCAAGATCAACTTAACAAAGCTGAATCTTTGAATAGGAGTCTAATAGGTTATAGCAGCAACAACATCTGCTGTCCTGTCCTGTCTATGTCAAGGTTGTCAAATTTGACAAGGTTGTCAGATTTTTGATAAAGTCTGTTAAATTTAGCTACTAGTATTACTCAAAACCTGTCAGGCCATGTTAATAAGACCCATTGTCGCAAAGCTCGTAAGCTTCCCATGAAAGTAAAACAGAATATCTCTATATGCCTTTTTATTATATCCATATATTTTTTTATTACCTAATATATGACCAATTTCCCGTTTTGAGGAAACTTACTTTTGATTTTGCCAAGTTCACCCAAAGAGAGGCATCATTTTTTACAAAAATCAGCTAAAATGACAACTTTGGTAACAACAACAACAAAACCCTCAAAAAGGGCACTTTAGATCCAAAATCGAAATTCTTCAGGATTGCAATTATTTTGTAAAAACAGCCCTATTTCCTTATTCTAAGGGAACCCTCCCTAGTGACAAATCAAGAAATATATTCTTGAAAAAATCAAATAATTTTGCCTAAAAACTGTACATTTTACAATAATATAATGCATAATGGCACTGTCATTTACCTAAGCCATGAGACATTAAAAAATGAGCAGCTGGCTTTATCACTTAACTCTGTAGCATTCTAAATTTAGATGCAAAAATACACATCCAATGTCAGTATTTGTGTATTCAGGGTGTAGAAATGTATAAATTTATCAAATTTACCTTTTCGTAATTTTTCATTCAAAAAATTAATAAATAAATTACCCCTTTATATTTTGTTTATATTGATCTTTCTAAAAATAACAGAAACTTTAGATTTTTCCATCTCTCCACCAATTCATTCTGCCATTACAGTTTTGATCTTTCTCACCTCTAATGACAACCTTTTCTGCCTCTCGCTAGCTGATTATAACACCCTCCATCCCTCCCCAGGTAAAACCCCCAACTTACTTGCTTCCGGCATAACACCTTTGGTCTTGCTCTCATCCGATGACGACAACCTCTTCCGCCTCTCGCTTCCTGACCGTGTTAATGGCGATGCATGAGTACTGCTCCTTGGTGATGGTGTTTCATCCAAACTTTCTGAAGCTGTTTAAACAATTCCAAACCAAACATAGAATCAGTTTCACCAAACATTTTATTGCGTAAGATCATATCTTTCATCAAAAGTCAAATTAATACATTTTATTTCATTAATATGACAGAAATATCTGTTAAATCAAATCAAATATATAAATTATATCCTGATAACTGTCTACAGCCAAACTTTCTGGCTGCCTATCAAGTTACAATCTCCATGACTTGTCTAAAGGACGAGTGAATCAAGCACACACTCTCACATGTATGGAATGTTCCTGTGTTATGATAGGGTAGAGAGGGGCAAATGGGAACGTGGAGGTTAACACTGAGAAGCTTCAAATCAAATAATGTATATACATCCTGTAGCATATGGCTGAATCATGCACACTCTCACATGTATGGTATGTTCCTGTGTTATGATAGGGTAGAGAGGGGCAAATGGGATCATGGAGTATAACACTGAGAAGATTCAAATCAAATAATGTATATACATCCTGTAGCATATGAATCAAGCACACTCTCACATGTATGGAATGTTCCTGTGTTATGATAGGGTAGAGTGGGGCAAATGGAAACGTGGAGGTTAACACTGAGGAACTTCAACTAAAATATGTAAGTTCTATATATTGATAAATGTCTACATCATACTTTCTGACTGCCAGTTGAGTTGGTTACACTCACTAACCACATTAATTGTCTATTAGAATTTGAATAAATTAAGCATACACACATGCACAGCATGTTCCGTCTTATCAAAGGGTAAACTATGGCAACTAGGAACTGAATCAATTTGGAACATGGAGTGTAACATAAGATAACTCATGATCTAGAAGAACCCCACAAGGGTTATAATTCAGTAGGGTATGAGATTCTGTCTTATCATAGGGTAAGCTGTGGCAACTAGGAACTGAAGCAATTTGGAACGTGAAGTGTAACATAAGAGAACTCACGATCTAGAAGAACCCCACAAGGGTTATAATTTAGTAGGTTATGAGATTGAGGCCCACTATGACGAATAGAAAAAGTTGTGTCATAGGAAAATATATTGAATCTCAATCACTTGATCAACACAAGCTTTATATGGGATAACTAGAACTTTGTCATTTAATGTGTTGTCAAAATCAACCTCAGCTAATAAACTATCTCACACTATCTGTGTTGGCAACCATGATCAAACTGATCGGGATATGGGCATCTTATGTCAAATGATAGGTCCCATATATTTTAGGCAACTTTCCACATTCTATAGTGGTATAAAAATAAATAGAAATAGCTTTGAAGTTTTGGGAAAGTACTATCAAGAGCTTACATTTATAAATCTAGGCTGTACTAATAATGACAAGCTGACATTAATAAGAGCTTTATGTGATGGCTCACCCCAAAAGGGGGGAATTAGCAGATGATATCAATTTTGATTTTATCATTTAATCTGTTATAGCATTTTCTCAGCTTTAAAATGACACCTTACTTGTTGAAATTGATCAACGCAATCAAATTTTACAACAGAAATCTGTTGAAAATTCTTATTAATTTCTTCTTTTTTTTGCTGCCTATTTTTGTCATTTTCTCAAAAAGTGTTCTGTCGCAAAGTCCCCCTTTTCGGGGTGAGTCATCACATATATTCATAATATTTCATCACTAGATCAATCAAAACTCAAAGAGTGAGGCAAACTTACTATGTGGACCAAGTGATCTCAATCTACCCTAAATCCCCATTCTATAATTACAAACCTAGTACGACAGATGTACAGATTAAACATCGTCAGTGATGTCATCGTTTTATTATGACTGTGACCTGGCACATTGAAAATGACATGGCTGTTTCTACAATAGGCCTTCTGGTACGAAAGGAAGAGAGGTAATTTGCAATTATTCTATCAGAATTTTTTTTCTGTTAATCGCGCCATATTTACTACCGGAAAAGGAACAGGAAATCGAAATGAGTATTAGCAAGCATCTGTTCAAGTGGGTGGGTGCTGAATTGACGTTTTGAAGAAGTTTGAGTTTGAAATCAAAATGCATTTATACATCAAATCAGCTAATTGCGATCTTACTCATTTGTCATAATTGTAAACACCCAAAAATAAGTGCTGCTGCCAACGTGTTTTTGGTGCCTACCTCTTGCCAAATTTGAGATAATCTTGAAAAATCTGACCAAGTTTGATCAATTATCAGTCCAAATCTTGTCAAGTTAAGATTCTGACTTCATCCTTATATCTATCTGAATAGTGAATACTTGGAATGTTATTTATTCAAATTCATTTTTATTTTGCCTAAACATATGATATAAAACACTGAAAATGTACTTAATTTTTAGTAAGATTTTTTTTTAATTATGGCCAGAAAACATTTCCACAAAGGTATAATTTTGTGATTCAAATATTTGATGATGCTAATTATTTTATGAAATTCACAGAATTTTTCACTTGAAAAACTTGAGAAATTAAAATCCTTCATGAAAATAAAATCCACATTATATTTAATACCTGAACATTTTTACCACAAGTTCTGTTCTTGTACCATGGACCCTGGAAAGAAATCATTTCTAGGGTATATGCTTATACTTTGACCTGTTTTCTGATAAAAATAGATTCAACCCAAAGATTTGAGTAATGGTGTCAAAAATTAAGGTTATTTTATCACGACTTACTAAGAACCCCCTTTTCCTCCAATATAATCACTCTTAGCAACTTGTATAGGAAAGAGAATCGAACAGCTGTCGGCAGATACAATCATTTCAAATTCATGTAACTGTATTTGTGACCCGTCATATCGAAAGGTACCTAAGGTCAGCAAAATCAAAATTGATTTTTTGGTCTCATCTGAAAGCTGAGATTTTAAGCTTTAAAATGACACCTTAATTTTGGTTATTGGATGTTCGGTTGCGAAGTTACACCCAAATTGGTAAAAGGCATCGGGCTGATTCGGAAAACTATAGTTCTGAGAAAATCAAGTTTAAAGTTTTTGTACTTCTTGAATGGAGAGAAGATTTTTAGCTTGGTTTTTAATACATTTTTCTTATGTTTTGGACGTTGGAACCTGATTAATATATAATACACTTCAATGATAACCTTTCTGATGAAATTAGAAATTCGACCTTGGATGTGATTTTTGACTATGATTAGCTTCAGTGGCCCGTATTTCGTAATGTACTATGCCGGTATTAAGGTACCTTTCGATATGACGATCCACATATTATGTCCTCCACATAATTGAAGAATGCAATTATACATTAGAATACAAGCAATTATAAATGCAATTAGTATCTCCATGGTAATTATTGCTCCCGGAGGGACCACTTATACGTGCATGTTGTAACCATGCGCGTGAATTGACTTTTCAAAACCACCCTAAGCTAGGATTACTGAGGCTGTCAAAATATACCATAAACACAGATTTTAGATGTAAAAATTTACCCTAAGCAAGGACGTTGACATAAAAATATACCCTTAGCAAGGACGTAGAAGTAAAATAAACCATAAGCAAGGTATCAGAAAAAATAACACTCTAAAAGAGGACAATGATATTCAAAGGAATTTATAGAATTTGGAATATCTAAAGGTGGCATCTCTTTTGTATACCCAAAGAGAGGATTGCAATGGAAATAAGCACCCTAAAAGTCTGAAAATGGTCTGTTTTGATACCCTAAACAGGGATCTGCGCGGATCCTTGTTTTGCTTGCAAAAAATACCCTAAATCCACGTTTTCGTTCACACAGATGATTACAGGTTTGAATCCGAGTGGCCCCCCCGGGTTATTGCTACTGCAATATCAATCTGTAAATGTCAAAGTGCATGTTTATTTGTACTTTTTTTTAAATCATTGACAACATTTTTTCTAAGAAAATTATTTATTTGTTTTTATGATTCTTGCATTTGATAGAGTTTAGAAAAATACAAGATACTTATTTTGATATATATCCACAATGTAATGTGCACTGACAAAAACCTATGAAATAGGCTTAACCCCCCCGGCGGCAGGGGGTGGGGGCTGGGGTACTCAAATTTGATTTGGGGGAAAATTAACCCATCCATATACCAAATCTTCAAAAATTTGAACCAAATTTAATCAAAAATCTTAGTTTTTTCTGTCCAAATTTGCTCTAGTTTGGCAAAATTTGCTAACATTTTGAGAAGAAACTTTCAAATTTGCGGCATTTGACGCAAATTTCCGAATAATTTTGAAAAAAACCCCATTAAAATACCACATTTTGCAAAGAAAAAGGACCTATTGGAATACTAGAAAACCTGATTTTGCTACCCGAATTTGCGGCACGTCCCCATAACCCCTTTTGTACTAAGTAGTCCCCCCGGGGCTTCACCTTATAATGGAATTTCCCAGACCACATCACTTACTGTATAGCAGAAAATTTTCGCGGGGGTTTAAATTTTGCGCTTTTCGCAGTTAATAGTCAACCGCGAATTTTAAACCCCGCGAAAATAATGTTTCAACATTGACTTCAATATGTATAAACTTGAAAACGCGCATTTAAAACCGACTGAAGTAGCCAAAACTGGCTAAATCACAAAAAATTTATCCCACAAAATTATTCCACTATACAGTAGTTTCTTCTTTTCCCTTACATTGTGCAGATGACATACCTCTCCTTCTACTGGGACTCGTACTGAACACCTCTCTATCGCTATCACTACCATACCGAGCACGATGCTTGGCGATGATCTTGTCGGCATCGTCCTTGGCTTCAGATTCTGATCGCCGTAACCTGTGACATAATCAGGGAAGAATGTGATTGGTTAATGCTGTTGGGTCAAAGGTGACATCAGCGGGGAAGATTGGGATTGGGTAGTGCTGAAAGATCACAGTTCAGCTTTAAAGGGGCAATTCATGATCCACTTTTCACCCTCAAGGTCACCTCTATCAAAACTGAGATTTTTAGCTTATAAGAATCGTCAACTAGTATATGTTACGATCCCCAAACCATTCTTTCATACGTGCTTGCATTTTTGAGAAAAGTGAGAAAATGTGTCATTTTCTAATTATTGTCAGGGCCCCGACAGTAATTACAACACAGTAGCCTATGGGGATTCTCAACATGCTGAAAAGCTTGTAACTTGGAAACGAATGGTCGGAATCAAGTGAAATTTTCAGTATACATTTATGATATACTCTTCTTCTTATTTAGCTTGAAAACAGGTGAGGTTTTTGTCACATCAAAATCATGAATTGCACCTTTAAGCTATAAAGTGCTTTGGTCTACATTTTGTGAAGCTTTCTGTGTTATTTGAGGGGTAATAAATCATTTTATGTCAATATGCTTTAAAGAGGCATTGGACAAAATTCCCATTATTAGAGATTTTTGCATTACTTGAAGTACCCAAGATCAACATGCAAACCGAAACTTTAGTTTTTACTTTTCTGAAAGTTTTGTTCAAATTTTTTACAATATTTGGTAGTTGACTGTTATTATGCAACATAACAAATGTCAATCATTTATCTGCAATCTGTGATGTGAAAGGAATGTTTTACAGATAATCTTTTGTCTCTCTCTTGATACATAACATCAATAAATACGTTTACAGAATAGCCTCATTCCCAAAATCAACGAACAAAATAAAATTCCTTTTTTTTTTTTACTTTTCTGAAGGTTTTGATCAAAATGTTCCTGATATCTGGTAATTTACTGTTATTTTCTAACATATGAAGTGTAAATAATCCACAAATGAAATTTCAAAATTGTGTCCAATACCCCGTTAATTCCTAAAATCGTTAAAAAAAAGACAGTTGAATTTTTATGATTTTAGCAACATGTGGGGCTTCAGCACCCATAGCCATTCCCTGAACATGTGATATTTCTATTCAAAACTAAGTTAAAATTTACTTTAGAAACAATAACACATAGTACACATGTGTCCCACCGTGGTAAAAGGATGCCAATGTCAGCTCCCACATTACTGCTTTAGAAGCTT
Organism: Ophiothrix spiculata; assembly: GCA_000969725.1. NCBI lineage: Eukaryota > Metazoa > Echinodermata > Ophiuroidea > Amphilepidida > Ophiotrichidae > Ophiothrix > Ophiothrix spiculata. The sequence goes on from JXSR01S001780.1 coordinate 28,823, forward strand.
TGAATTTAGCTAATTTTTGGTGCTAATAAAATCAAAATGCTAGCAAAATTTATCTTACAGTATTTTTACAAACAAAACCAACCTTTTTTTTCTCCTACATACAAATGAAGTTTGCTTTCAAAAGAAAATATGCAACTGTGTGTATTTCTAATAGACCAATAGGAAATTGGATATTACAATTATGCAAATAATTAATTAAAGATAATTAGCAGAAAGGAAAAGATACGCTACGAAGGAAAAAACAGTAACACATAGTACATATGTGTCCCGCCGTGGTAAAAGGATGCAAATGTCAGCTCCCACATTACTGCTACAACAAGTAACATATGCAAGCCGACAACTGCATCCTTTCGCCATGGCGGGTCACATAAATTATGTTTATACACATGATCCCCTAGGAACTACCAGCCCACTACCTAAAGTTATGATTAGCCAATTATAGAGAGTCTTTTAGAATACACTTGAAAAAGTTAAGTGCATGAATTTTCTTCGACGTGATGTGATTGGTTAACTTTAGTTGTCCAATAAACCGGTAGTTCTTAAGGGTCAATGACATTATACAGAAATACAATAAAACTGTATGAACACATCAAAATAAAACAGTGAAATTAAAAATGAACAGAAGAATCATGTTAGTCATAATCCACAAGAGATCCAGAACATAAAATCAAGTTAGTAGTCGCAGAACAGGCGATATAAAACATGCTATCACCGAAACACACAGACACAACGACAAATCTACCTTTCACGTCGAGCTGCCCGTGACGCTTCCAGGTTTGCGATGAGTTGTTGTGTTTCTTCCGAAATCACACTATCCTTACGTGCAAGTCTATAGTAGTATATACACCGACATACAGAAGAATACAAAATGGGTGGTGCAAAGGAGGGGAATGAGTGAAAAAAAATGGGATACAAAAGTCAAAATATCACAGCATACCACTAAAAACTAGTCAACTTGTAACATGTGAAAAATCTACAATATAATCATGCATTCCATGTACATTACTATTAGGGATGCTCATTATCATATTGCCTACAAGTTTACCTGACTAAAGGGGGTGGGTTGCAACTCACACTACTACAATCCAACTTTGGTAGCTTACAACCCCTGAGCCAGGATCAGTTTTTTATGGTTGACCCCCAGGGTGCAGAAAGACCTCAAATTGGTAAAAATAGGATAATTTTACAGGTTTTGGTATCAAACCCAAGGTGCACATGCTCCCTTCGCACACCCCTGGTAATGCACATGTTTACCCTACCCCATCTTTTGTGATACCGCAATTTTTACAAAGACCTAAAAGCAATTAATGAGATGTCAAATGAGGCAGTTTGTTGCGTTTTTTTAAATAAAAATCCAAGAACAGGGCATGGAGACATTTCCACCCCCTCCCCCTCCCCCCTGCTTAGTTACAAAAGGGATAATACAACAATTTTCTAAATGAAAGTTTACTTCGAAACCATCAATTATCTCTGTCAAATATTTTCCTGTATGCATGCATCTATTATGTGTGTCGTACCGCAATTTTTACAAAGACCTAAAAGCAATTAATGAGATGTCAAATGAGGCAGTTTGTTGCGTTTTTTTAAATAAAAATCCAAGAACAGGGCATGAAGTAGGGTTCTAAATTCCACTGTCTAGTTCTTTGTGCACAGGGCGTTGAATAGCTGGTATGTGCGCTACATTTAGGATGACATATGCCCGGAAAAAAATTAAAGTTCAATTTTATTCCATTTGCATAAAAAGAATAAACATGTTTACAAAAATGTACTATAAATGTATATTTTGCTACACACAAAATATATTGAATGTAATAGTTAATATTTATTTACTTTCCATATTAAAAAGCTTACAATTGAAGTGTATGGTTTGATATAAAACCTAGCGTTCTGGTCGTAAACGTTCCCAATATACAAAGATCGAATCTACTGAGTTGCAAAAAATAATGCACTTGAGCAAGACATTATTTCTCATACGCTCCCCAGGGGGGGGGGGGCACTCAAGTATAATGTTGCAGGCATAGCTTGACCAGTTTTTCAAAACATCCCTAAAGGATGGAGGGTTCTGAAGCCAAAATAAACCCTTTTTCCCCAATTCACACAAAATCAGGATTTCATATCGATACTGTTTTCACACTAGGGTTCGAAAAAGTACCCTATTTCTTGAAAATTGCCCCAAAATTGCTGTTTTGATACCCTAAACGGTGTCACCTGATACACCCTTCAGTCCTCAAAAACAACCCTAATTCACCTTTTTCTTGGTCACGCTATACCTGCAACATTATATTTGAGTGCCCCTCCCTTGGGTATGCTCCTTACAGCTCAGGGGGTTATAGTCATTCTTCAATGCTGGGAAGGTAACATACTCACAGGGAAGGAGGTGTGACAATCCTCAACAATATTACAGTGAAGCTCAGTCATTTTGAAAGAGAAATGGACACTCTGACATGTGTACAGAGCCAGGCACGCAGTGGCGTAGCCAGACATTTTCATCAAGGGGGGCAAGGCAGGGCAAAGATATTTTGAAGGGAGGGGGCAACTCTCCAAATGAGTAGACACAAAATGGTACACCCCAATTTTTGTACCATAGCTTTTTATTTATTTTTTTAAAAGGAGTAAATTTCCTTATTTTTAGAAGCAAATTTTGCAACTTCAGTGCTAAATTGCTATGATTTATGACGTGCGCGCAAATTTTGTTAAAACTTTTTTGTTACAATTACGAAAAAGGATAGTAATTTAGTATGAACTGATGGCCCTACGCCACTGCCAGCACGTAGCCAGGTTTTTTTTAAGGGGGGGGGCAGATTTCCAAAATTGACCTTTTTGAGGAAATTTTTTTGTTTTGGTAAACCCTAAACTAATTTCAGTGGTTTTCAAAAAAGTGACAAGCAAAAAAGAAGAAAAAAGAAAAAAGAAAAAAAGGGTGTTTTAGTGATTTTTACAAGCGTTTGGTGTAGTATTTTTATCCAAAAAAAGGACCTACTTTGGTGCTTTGGGAGTTCTTTTGTGGGCCTTCTACATCTACAAAATACTCAATAATGTTGCAAAAACGCAATATCCAATTTTTGTGGACCTTTTTGGTAGCTTGTCATTTTTTTTATTTTTTATTTTTTTTTTGGGGGGGGGGGGTTGCAACGCCCCCTGCAAACCCCCCTTACCTGCACAACCACAGAGCGAACTTGTTTATGCGATCAATTCTTGCAACAGTAAACTTTGGCAAATAAATTTAATGAAAGCAAATTTGTAATTTACCATTTTAAATGCTTCCCATTTCTTTATTCTGCTAAAAAAGATCTACCTAGACATATTTGGTGCTAAGTTTGTCATAAAATGATCAATATCCTGTGAGTAGGCTCTGAAAAGTCTCTTTTTTATTAAGTCAAACTCTTAATTTATGTCATATTTCATTTATCTAAATGAAAGTGCATTTACAGAATACCAAATTTTAAGGTATGCCTTGAATTAAAGTTGGAATGTAAATGCTTTACACAAATATTGGTTTATAAACACCATTACTGATGTATAAATACTTTTTCATACATACATACATGTACGTTTAACAACTTGACAAAATTGTTTGATTACATTGCACTCTCTCAAATATCAGCATGCATGTATTTGATATCAAACTTATAATTTTTAAAGACAGATTTAGTCATTTTCTTTACTTACCAACTGGTAGCTATTTACATTGGTTAAAAATTGAAAACAAAACTCCTCACATTTTCCAACATTTTTTCATGGATGCAACAATCCTTTTGCGCTAGCCCAACTTGAATTCCAAAGTCCAAAAATGCTTTAAACTTGAAACCAAGCTAAATCTAGAAACATTTTTCTTTATCGAATATATTTGCCCTATAGATGTTGCCCGAGTTGCTATGCAAACCATACAAAATAAACACATTCCTTGAGATTGTTGGGCTGAATAAATAAAAAGTTAACTTTTATTTTGTAGAATTAAGACCAAAACTGTAAACACAGGCAGGAATTTGTAAAGAAAGGGTCAAGTATGACCATGTTATGTGCAATCAATAGGTGTATAAAACCCAAGAGGTCTTCAACAATTTGAACAGGTACAAAATTGCAAATTGGGATCTTCCGAAACCTGACACACTTTAATCTGACATAGTTTTATCTGACACAGTTTTTATTTGATAATAAGGCTATGAAATCTTTTTTTAAAAATATGGTAACATGAAAGTGCAAATTGGTGTTATAACTAATAATTTATTTCGCCTTTTCAATCTATTTATTCAGGCTCTTCGTATATTTTTCGCGCAAAAAAGTATTAGAACTTTCTTATCGCATATCGCCCAAGCTTAGATTCTTGTTTATACAACTTTTTAAACTCCAACACACACTGCTTCAGTTACATGCGATATGTGACCACTTTTCAGTCTAATTTGGTCAATTTTTTTTTTATAAAAGCTGAAAAACACACCCTCCGCCCCCCGTAAAATTAAGATCCTAGATCCGCGACTGAGAAAGCCACATTTATATAACGACAAACACTCGGGAGGAAAGGTGAAAAAGTGGAAAACATACTGAGCTATATCAACAATAGATGATGGCAGTATTACAATCAAAAATCACAGGACTATTTGAACGCTGCCCTCAAATTCAATTGAAATGCTTTGCCAAAACTTTAGGGAGAGCGATCAAACCTTGTAATGCTAGAAGTACAAGTCAAAGCAACGTTTGCATTGATTGAGTTGGTTGTGTGTGTGTTTGTTTGTTTGTTTGTTCTGCCCAATATGTCATACACCCGGCCGTACATATACTAAATTTTGCAGCTGAAAAATGTAGACTTAACCTTGTAATAATGCACCGTTGGCAGAATTAATCAAACCTTTCCTTAAGCTATGGTCACAATAATCATACGATCAGCTTACGAGCAATGAGTCAAGCGAGCAGCGAGGGCGTCGTGTGGTCCTATTAGATGGACTAAACACTGCTCGTAAGCTGGTCGTACGATTATTGTGACCATAGCTTTATGCTAAATTAGTAAATTCAGTTGAATGAAGTTATCAAACAATATTTTTGTTTGGTTTCTAAATTTCAAAATCATTTTTTGTGTTGTATCTTTTTGTGATTTTCCCTTTTTCATTTTCTCATTCTTAAGCAGTTGGAGCCATGAAATGTTTCACAAATGTGTACCGCCGCGGCAAAAGGGTCCAGTTGTCGACTCCTACATGTTGCTCATTGTAGCATATCTGATGTATACAAATACCATACAT
>JXSR01S001780.1:70030-83672 GCA_000969725.1 Ophiothrix spiculata
TTCAAAAAAACTTCTATGACCCCCTGAGAATCAAATGGTGCACCCCTTAGAACCATATAACTGACCTAAATCTCACTGAATCTCATTATTGAAAGACAAAAAACTTCCAGCCCCCCCCCTGAGAATCAAATGGTGCACCCCTTATAGTACATCACTTTTCTGCACATTAACCCATCAGGTCATAAAATTCTGTCACATCCAATCCCCTCTACACATGGACTTGAGAGAAAGAGAAAAAAAAAATATGTCCTTGATTTAAGTTATTAACTCTCAACCAGCATTCTGCAATGCTACTATAGGAAGGTAACAGAATACTGTCAAAGATCACTGTAAAAGAGGTGTAGTGATCCCCTACATAAAATACCCAGTTGTGGAGTCTAGATTTAATCACTTCGGGAGATATTATCTGTCCGTGCAAAATTTGCAAAAATTCAGACCAACAGCTAAACGTTGACTACATCCAAGCAGGCTGGACAATGCTGTTTTTTAAAGTCTGTTGGTAGAGCTGGATGACCGCATCTACTTCATCCTTCATAGACTCTTTCAAAGCTATATAAATGCAGATTCCAATATTGTATTATTCAGGCATGAAAGTGCACTTTAATGAAAAAAGCTGAAAAATCTGGAATTTCATGTAATATTCATATTGCAGTTATCGCCCACTGCACGCTACACCGTGACCTTTGCATTGCTAAACCAAGTCGGAGATCTTTAACCACGTTTAATTGACAAACAACGCAAGTGTATCTACCCGCCACGGTCGTACCAATTATCTCAATGACGTACCATGCTCCTAAGGCGTGACCGCTGTACCAGTATAACCTGGTTAACAAGGCATTTGGGGTGTTTCTTATGTGTTTTTTCAATGGACTCGATCAGGTCCTTTGAATTATCGTATGCTAATGAGTATGGTGTCATGAGAACGAGAATTTCATGATCTTGATTGACATATGTGTACGAAGTTGATAGCTTAAAGGATGCGAGCGTGGTGGGCCAATGAAAGTGGGTATGTCGAAACTCCTTGGCACAGGAAATTTACACCTGAAATAACATGGGAAATCCGAATGAGCTGACCAGGGTCTTGTTACAAAATGTACCTAGTCAGGCTTACCCTTTGGTCTTAAGTTGCAATATTAGAAGTGCAAAAACAAGATATCTGCGTTTATAAGTTCACAAAAAATATCACATGAAAGCTTAATAAATCAGGAACAAAATTGTAAATGTACGAAAAAAATCGGCTGGTTAGTTTTGATACAGCGATCTTGGTAAGTTATCATCCTATACCCAAAACACGGGAAGATATCTCGGGGTCATGCATCAATTACGAGCGTTGTGTGTGCATTGTATAGGAAATATTGCCGATTAATGCAGTATGTGCTAAAAACAACTCAAAACAGGCTGAGAATAAAAATTGAGGAATTTCTAGCATCAAAAACTCTGAAATCAGCAAATTTGTAACATCAAAAACTCTGAAATCAGAGAAAAGGCTGAAAAATCTCATGCCTGAGTAATTGCTGTAAGGAGATTTACAATTTGCCACACCTCCCTCACATTGAGCCTGCTTTAGAGTTAACATCTTGCTCAAGAACACTAAAGATGCTGCTCAGCAAGTAACCATGTGTCTCCCAATGATTAAGAACACAAATACAGATCAAAAGTAGCCCTTGTTTCGGGCTGTCAATATTGTTCAATTTAGTGTATGTATCCATGTCTGCCCGGGCTCATTGCTGAGTCCGTGGGAGGGGAGATCAGGGGAACGATACTAGTTCTAATCAAAATTTATAACCATAACAATATAGCGTCCTTGTAAAAAGTGCAAGATCGGATTTGTGCATATGCATAAAACATTATTCAGCAGTAATAAAAGCTGTCATGATAAACATGTCAAAACTCATATCATAATAGAGGAGTTGAAGTGGATATTGCCTAATCCCTGAACACTTCCTGTTTTGCACCTAGGTACCCTGTGCGCTCGCCATATGTTCAAAATATTTTGTACGAATGGATCTGTCATAGAACCCTGAGATATATATTTTATAAAGCTGTAAGTTCGTACCCAAGGTTTTTGCATAAATGCTATAGGCTCAGTTGTATCCCTGGGTTGCTCTATGGCACTAGTGCATACCTGTCAAGTCTCCCGATTTTTTGTCGGGTTTCTCCCGATTTTTAGTAGTGCTCCCGCCCTCCCGATCGGGTTTACATTTTAAGCCAAATCTCCTAATTTTCAAAAAAATCTACCGCGGTCTCCCGCCATCATAGTTGGCACTTTTGTATAGTTGTTACACACCAAGAGCGCGGAAAGTAGGCCTATTTATACCGTGGATGCCCTGAAATATTGTTATCATCTTTGCTACTACACAAAATGCTTGTAAATCTACTGAAAACCATTTTTTTTTGCTTGTCACTTTGTCAAAACCACTAAAATGAGTTTAGGATCGAAATTTTCCCTCCAAAAGGTCCACTATTTGAAAATCCGCACACCCCTTGAAAAAATCCTGGCTATGGGCCTGCCCACGCGAAATCTCCCGATACAGAATTTTGAAATGTTGACAGGTATGCGAGTGTGAATGCATTTGGCATTTGACAGCATAGCCATGTGAAGTGCAACATTTACGTGCACATTCTACATAGTTTACTACATTATATGTCACTTTACCTCACCTTGGATAAACCTCCGAACTCCAACTCGAACCTGCACATCCAAGGTGGGCTATAGTCCATCTAGATGGACCTTGCAAGCGAATGTGAGGTCCATCTAGATCGACTAAGGTGGCACAAGGCGCAAACGTGTTTTCATTTTTTTTTTTGGTGGTGTTAAAAATATACAATATCCAAAAATGTATTTAGGAGATCCTTTGAGAATCTGATGACATTCAGTTGTGGACCACAATTTTGTAGAGCACACTATCTAATTTATTGCATTGTCATGTTTTTTAAGCAGCAGACATCATCGGCAAAAGCTGTAACGACTAACATGGAGACAAAACTGCCTTGTTTTTTCAAGTTGGTGGAAAAACACTAGGGTGTAGTACATTGAAGGGCTTCAGGCTAGTTGTCATGATTTTGCAACAAATATCAGGTGGTGGTTTTTTTTTAGATTCTCACTTTTGTCTTGGGTAAAAAATCTTGCTCCATACATGACGAGTTGATAACTTAAATCAGGGTATCAGGGAATCAGGGACTAGCCTGGATTCCACCTAGAATTAAATATTTATGAAAATGCTCTAAACAAAGTTTAAAAGTGTAGCAAAATCCAAAAAAGTGCACAAAAATTTACACACAAATGGCTAAAATTGAGAGAGAATTAATTTGCAATATATCATTCTTTGATGGTGGTGTGTTTCCTAAATCCTAATTTTTGTACCTCAGATGGATTTACTAGATAAAGGATCAAACAAAGCCCATGGAAATCACTTAAAACATATTAAAAGAGAAACAATTTCATCAAAAATAATTTGTTTGGTCATCACAAGTTTAGAAACAAGATTTTTATCAGTTTTCAAACTAGAAACACTGTTTTCACACCACTTTTTGTCTCCGGCGACAAAAATTAAAGTAGGTAAAGAATTGCTATTTTCTCCAATGTTCCTCAAAATCATGGAAACCCACTTGTAGGTTATATTATAATTATAAACATGTTCTATCGATTCAAGTAAAAAAATATGCAGGTAAAAAATTAGTGGGAAGAATCCAGGCCAGTCCCTTTAACACTCAGTCTAAATACCCAGCACTACAGTCATAAAACTTGTAAAATCAAGAGTGGGCAACTTGTATCAAACTTTAAATTTTCTTGACATTTTGCCTAAATTTCACCAAGCACATATTATACAAATATTTAATGCCTGAAAGTGCAATAGTACAAAATATATCATGAGGTCAAATTTGGACTTTTCTATTTCACGAGGTGTAGCCGAGTGAAATGGATCAGTCCAAATTTGACCGAATGATATATTTTGTACTATTGCACGAGCATAGGCATTCAATATTTGTTTTATATCATGATATCACACAGGTTTGTTTCATGCCGTGCAATAGAACAAACTATTGCACGGCTCAAATCACTGTAGGCTCATTCTCCGATAAACCGTGCAACTTTGGTTAGAGAAATGTTGAAATTTCGACTACTAACAACTCATGAAAAACATACAAAATCATAAACTCTTATGGCTTATGAAGAAGAAAAAGTGCATGGGATATGTTTTAAAAATACTTGATTTTTAACCATTGTATTCCCTATACCTAATGTTCGTATCTGTTGGTTCGTATCTGTTGGAATCTTTTTTTAAATATTCATTATTGAGAAAATTAGTTTTCTTACAAACTTGATCTTTACACTAAATTAGAAGCTCTACACATACTACACTGTGGTGTATTATTTCGCTCATAGTGTACCGCGTTTTGCGAAAAGGCGAAAAAATGTGTGGTTCGTATCTGTTGCGACGTGACAGTCACATAGGGTTTTTTTGATATTAATATCCTTGTAAATCATTACTGTAAATATATAATTCTATACAACATATATGTTATTCAAGACTGAAGTTTACTTGATAAATCTAATGCGGAATCATCCATCAACATATTGATTTTCACACTTTGTTATCGATTTTAGAATTTGGTTCGTATCTGTTTGCAATATTGGCGACATGATTTAAAAAGCTATTATGTCATAATAAATACTTAATATAATTAAACTTTATATGTCATTACTAATACCTATTACGGGCTATTAAAAAATATGCATTGCGTTTGAAATGCCCGAATATTTTAGGAACGGGGCCACATAAAACGTAAAAAGTATGGCTGGCGACATGGGGAAAAGTAACGATTTTGCATTTTCAGATTAATCGTTATCTACTTTCCTGGCATGCTAAAATGTTTAGCTTCACACATGTTACTAATGTGACTTTAATGTATTAACTAGATCACTTAAATTATTTGTAATAGGCTTAACAACGCTAAACTAGTAACACGAACATGAGCGACACCAAAACGGCAAAGTTGCACGCTTTATCTGAGCATGAGCCTGTAATCATGATATAAAAAGTATTAGCCACCCTGACAACAACCCTGTTTGCCCCCTGCACTGCAATTGTAATTGTGATAACTTTGAATGGCTTAGACTATGGTCACAATACTTGGTACGAACAGTTACGAACAGTGCTTGGCCCGTTTAAAAGGAACATGGGCATCGAGCAAAGTGAGCAGCGAGGGCGCAGCATGGTCCTTTTAGACGTACTGAACACTATTCGTAACTGTTCGTACAAAGTATTGTGACCATAGTGTACATGTAAATTACGGCTGTGCCACTGTAAACAAAAAGAGAATGTGAATAGGTATAATCATTATTCAGGTTTTCAGGAGCATGTTTGTTGAGTTTAAGGGCCCTGTCAACCCTTCGTTTTCTGAAATATTTTATGCTCTGTAACTCAGCAACGGATGATTAAATCCAAATAAAAGAATATATTTCTAAAAGCAGATTTGCATACTGAACATGATGGTGAGGTCATTTTTGGACCAAAATGTGTCATTTTGGCCCTAGGTCCAAAAATCGTGTTTTTTGGCCCAAAATTTTACGGGAAAGCTAACTAAATTTTGCTTTGGTGAAAATTCAAACCATTTGATTTTTTTCTTAGTTTTTGAGATATTGTCAAAAATTGGTCCAAAAATGTCAAAAATCCCACTGCTGGCACAAATGTTGGTGTCAGCAGTGGGATTTTGGAGCCAAATTTTTTTTTCACATTTTGGTCAAAATGACCTGACCAGCGTGTTCAGTATGCAAATTCACTTCTAGAAATGTATACTTTTATATTGATTTAATTATTCGTTGCTGAGTTACAGAGCAAAACCACTTTCTGAAAATGAAGGGTTGACAAGGCCCTTAACTCAATAATCGTGAGGTTTACCTGCACTTCCAATATCAGGATGCTGCAATTTGACTCCAATTTAGCAAGGGATGTATCTGATGCCACATGATATCATCTTGCAATTTTGGACAACTTCCTTCTGCAAGGTTAGCTGATGTACCTCAACTATTTACAGTATTGTACTCAATAAAAGTTGAAGTACAGGTGGTGGCGGACACGATAAATAACATCCACTAGATTTAGGGACAAGGGATTTCTAAAACGCAAATTTAGGGTACGATTTAAGTGTATTTCTATTGGGTCACATGAGTCACGTATTGAAGAAAAAAATTCCAAAGATCATATTTTTACCTTTCCTCAAAAAAAAATACAAAACTGTTCTTATAGTAATCAACATAATTATGTCCTTCCAAATCCGCTGGGGTTCACGCGTGAACCCCACTTTTTATATATGTTATCATAATTTTTTACCGATTACGAAAATAATTTTAGTGATCATCCCGGAAGTAGTATTTTTCCACGAATCCCAACGGCTTCACGCCAGAGGCGGTATTGGACATGACGTCACCGGGAATCGACTATGATACCGTATACCGTCCGGCAACCAGTAACAGTTGCCATGACCACCCTCCTCTGGTTGAAGTATGTAACAAGCAAACAGACTCTGATACGAGATCCATAGCATTCCCCTTGCATTTCACAACATTGTGAACTGGTAGTTTTGTATTGTGCAAGAAACTAGTAATGGTTGATTTAGTTTGATTAAGACCAAATCACTGCGTATTAATATTTTTTACATGAATTGGTATTATTCTGGGCTAATTTTGTTGCTAATATGCATGGACAAACATGGAAAATAAGTTCATTTGAATATTCAGCAAGATTTGGTACGTTATTATGATTCGAGAAATATGAACTAATTTACTTCCCTGTATGGTCACATTGGTATATGTGAGTTAATTGACTGCTATTGCGTACTTCAAGATTTACAGAGTATTGCAGCAGTAACTGGGGAATGGAGGTAAGGGGCATTTGCCCTCCACTCCATCAGAAGCCGGGTCCCTTAACCCTCCCCCTCCAACTCTCATCACTATAGAGTGAAAGATCAGGGTTTTCCACAATGTGGAAAAAATGCCAGCATTATGCAAATGCTATACTACCAACATGAAATATTTTCAGCTAATTTAATTTAGGGACATGGCAAATTTCTGATCATTTTGCTTGTTTTTATTTTCCCATACAAGAAAATTTAATTTTAGCCTGGTATACAAGTACACATCATATTTCATAATGCATTTATTTTTGTGATTGATAAGTCACATCACTTTTTTATATAAAATACACTTGCAGGCTCATTCCAGTGGAAACTGAACCTTTTTTTATTTCAAGCAAAAAATAAGCCTTTTTATTCGACCACATAAGCATGTTTTTCAGTCATACATTTGTTACTTGGTACGTAAGAAGTATTTTCCAATCAGAAATTGTAAAGTTTGTCTATCCGTGCACGAATGAGCACATGTTTTGTTTCAAAAATGTCACAAACGTTACCAAAAAGTTACACCAAAATGTCACAAACGTTACCAAACATTACAACACAAAACAATGCATTAAAATTATTCCTGGCGATATAATGTTCTGTAATTTTTATGAAATATTTGTTAATATGTTCCCAAAATCGGTGTAAGGCGCGATAAAAAAATCGTTGACACTTCAGAGAAATTGTACTTTGAAGTCATCCGAACGTTACATGGACTTTACTCAGGATTTTGGCAATTGAATTCATTTTTAAACATCTACATGTCTTGACCCCACCAGTGCGCACCATTATCAACAACAAACTCGTTGATATAATGTTTTTGCTGGTTCTGTGGCCATTTAAAAGTGAAATTTCTCAATTTTTCGGTCACAAACGTTACTTTGGAATGAGCCTGCATAGACTGCACGTTATGCTTGCATTATGCATGTGCCAAGATTATTCCAAATCAAAAGTCCTAATTCCTTGCGGTCAAATCACAAATCCTCATGATTAAATCGATGATTAACGAAATTTGCACACAAGTCCTAAAAGTCAGTACATAAGTCCATTTGAGTCAACGACAGGTCATGTGCTTAAACTGGAGCCAAAGACGGAAACACAGTACCAGTGGTGGGTAGCACCAACACTAATAAAAACTACACAACATGTAACATAATACTGACAAATCAAGGCAGATAAATCAACTCTCAATGGTCATGAACCTGTAGTGGCTCATTCCAGTGAAAACTAAACCTTTTTTGATTTCAAGCAAAAAATCAGCTTTTTTATTCGACCATATGAGCAGTTTTTTCAGTCATACGTTTGTTACTCGGTATGTGAAAAGTATTTTCTAATCAGAAATTTTGAATTTTTTCTAATTGTTTCACGTGCATGAATGAGCACATGTTTTCATTCAAAAATGTCACAAACGTTACCAAAAAGTTACACCAAAATGTCACAAATGTTACCAGACGTTACCAAACAAAACATTGCATTCAAAGAAATCCTGATGATAGAATTTCCTACCAATTTTATGAACTATTTGTAAATATGTTACCAGTCATCTGTGAAAAGCACAATAAAAAATTTGCCAACATGTCAGAGAAATTTTACTTTGAAGTAATTTGGAGCAAAAAAACATTTCCGTGCGCGGTCACAAACGTTACCGAACGTTACATGAACTTTATTCAGTATTTTGGCAATTATTTTAATCTTTAAACACCTGCATGTCTTGATACCACCAGTGAGCACCATTATCGACAACAAACTGGTTGATATAATGTTCATGCTAGGTTCTGTGGCCATTTAAAAGTGAAATTTTCCAATTTTTCGGTCACAAACGTTACTTTGGAATCACCCATGTACGTATATAAAAGGTAATAAGAGGCCTACATTCTATTAAATCAGAGGATGATTTAAGACCTTCCAACAGTACAAAGTAACAGCTCAGTGAGCTTGAATGAACTAATGGAATGTTCAGCGGGGTCAAATTACTACTGCTGTGTATTTGTATGGGAAAGATGTTAAATGTCACAATTCATCAAACTGTATTATTGGTGTGAAAACTTTAAGTGACCAACAGTTTGTTTACATATTCCAAGAGCTTAAAGTGTGACCTTTCTCAAGATAATTTTACCTCTCTGGTCGCTTTGATATTAAATGTACTGTGCCAGATTTAAAACATGTATTTTACTGTATATGTTCAATGGGAAATGGTTCTAACTGTGGGTTGTTTTGAGCTACTGATTTCACATTTTGAATGGAATTATGGGAAGTACTTAAATCACCCTCTGCTATTAAATTTAGCCATTCATTTAATAAGCTATAAACTTATCTTTATAAAGCTATAAACTTAACTTTATAAATGGTTGATACACAACTATTTTACCCCCCCATTAATGCAGTGTTTTGGAAGCAAAAATGCAGCACGTTATGTTTGGTGTTCAAATCAGGCTATTTGCAGGGTGATACCTGATTGACAAAATGTGGGCTGTTCCGGCAAAATGAGAGGAAAGTCGTGAATGTACATTCTGAATAAATGGCATCTAAAGTCAAAATAGGGTGAAAAAGTCAAATTTTGTTGGTTTTTTTTACATAAAACACATTCATGCATAACTGTTTACCTATACCTAAAATGTCAAAAGGTCAGTTTGCCGGAAATGCAACTATTCTTGGTTTAATGATTGCATATTGCTAATTGCTATTATACACTGTAGTAATCAGTATCTTTGACATCGACTGCTTTGGATTTCAATATCTAAATGAAGAATGGAGAAAGAGAGTGTGACATATTATATATCATTCGAAAACTGAGAATATAGAGAATTAAAATATATCATAAATTCCATTTTGAAATTTGTGACTTTGCTCTCAATTTTCCAGAGCATCCCTCAAATCTTGCAAAAACACTTGTAACACCATTAAGATTTTGGCAAATTTGTTCAGCTTTTCGACATACTATACCCAACTCACATCTCAAACATAATATGTTGATTATGAAACAGGCTAACAGTCCCTTTTCACTGATCTGTGAGTTACAGAAGTGACATACTTAACATGGCTTGATCTTAAAGGTGCAATTCATGATTTTGATGTGGCCTCTTGTTTAGCTAAATAAAAAGAAGAGTACAACATAAATAAATACTGAAAATTTCACTTGATTCCGACCGTTTGTTTCAAAGTTACAAGCTTTTCAGCATTTTGAAAATCCCCATAGACTACTGTGTTGTAATTACTGTCGGGCCCCGACAATATTTAGAAAATGACACATTTTCTCACTTTTCTCAAAAATGCAAGCACATATGAAAGAATGGTTTGGGGATCGTATACCACTTGAGAATTCTTATAAGCTAAAAAACTCAAATTTTATAGAGGTGACCTTGAGGGTGAAAAGTGGATCATGAATTGCCCCTTTAATGCTAACGCAAGTAAATACATTACTCATGTTTTATGCATTCTTATCTCTTTTAATAAGAACACAAGTTCAGGTATTTGTTCTTATCTTATTTTGTCAAAATTTCTCTCTATGTATTTTTGTCAAGACGAATCTTGATGTACACTAGAATAAAATTTGGTTCCCATGGTGACGTAAATCTCTTAAGACTTGTCATCCAAGGGTTTATGGCAAAGATTTCATGGTTTGTGACTCTGTAGCCTCATCCCCATTATACCTGCAGTATCAGGTAAAGTTGCTCTTGGACTTTACCTTTACTGGTGAGACTATCACGGCAATTTTGCTATTGCTCAAAGGACTATTTCAAAGTGACAAATAATGTCAAAGAATTGTATGTAGAGGTATGATAACAAAATCATAATTATGTTTGCTAGATCATCAATATGACTTTTTTTTTTAGTTTTGCAAAGAAAAAAATCTTCCAGGTATATTGCAAAGTATATTGCAAAGTTTAAAAAAGATTTTGTTTAACTACATGATTGTTACAACGCCTAATCTATTACATTTTGCATTACAATTTAAATCTGCTTATCATTTACAGCTAATTGTGGAATTATTTAAAAAAGAAATCTTATATTTACACGCTGGTCACACAAGCCGCAAGAACCTGCAACGCCGCAAAGCTGGTATGATACCGGTGAATGATTGCAATGCCCGGTCGGACACCGGTGGTTATGTGACCATAACTGAAGACATTGTATACAAACCCCAAGGTTTTAACTTGGAATTAAATTCTTGCGGCATGGCTTCAAGCGTCTTTACGGCTCACGGACACCGTCCGGTGTCCGATCGTCGTCTGCTGAATTGACACCGTAAACACATCGTAACCTCGCCACAAGGTTATGTGACCAGGGTATCCAGGATTCATTCATGATACAGAGTAGCTCATCACTAATGCTAAATACAATTAATTGTTTGTCTCAAAGCTCCCACGCGCGTTAGTTTTAGTGTGCGTGTTAGTTTTTCAAAAAGTTGAAAAACATTTTTTTGGCCGTTTTTAATTTTTCTTTTGAAAAATATTCTTCATAATTGGCAAAAATTCCTTATGAACTCCTTTTATATTTACTTGCAACATAAGATTTAATTAAATTGGTTCTTTATTCTGTTTAAAAAAGACCAATCTTAACATTAATTTTGAATCTGACATGCAAATATATGAGGGAGTACATATGGAACTCTTTTCTATTTAGAATAGCACTCATGACTTCTGTCACACACGAAAAAAAAAAATCTAAAAAAATAAAATAAAATAAAAATAAAACCGCATTTCGCATTAGTTTTCAAGAGTAGGCTCTTTGAGACAAACAATTAATTTTATTTAGTCTAATCAATAAATATATATTTTTTTGAACCTACAAGGGTTGCACGCGCAAAATAAAAATTTGCAGACAAATTAGATGTAGTTGTTGATTTGTGATGAAGCACGCTGTTACTGAATACCTTTCAACAACAAACATCAGAATTTGGAAGGCTTTTTGAAAGTTTGAAGCTCAGTTTGAAGTATCAATAAAGTGAACTTCCTGGCATTAACTCATTAAAATTTTCCTTTCTTTCTCTTTAGTAAACCCGATGTAAGTTGCTCGAATCTAAATTCTATTAACCCACCATGATAGACAGCCCTTGGTGCAAGAAAACTTTATTCAGGAAGATCAATAATCTGAGATTTATTTTTATATCCAAAAATAGTGCACATTTTGCTAAAAGGTCATTATTTTTTGTACTTAAGTCAAGTCTTGAGATCTCTGCATTTGTGAAATGTAGACCCAGTGGTGGTAGGACGATCCCTTTTTCCACGCACGGTACCACCGAAACCAACAAAATCACAAATTACTGCCTTCAATAAAAATGTACGAGGATGGTGATGATCACGTGTTTAATTTTGATTAGAAGATTTATTTGAAATATTTACCAAGTTTTACTAATTTGCATAAATATAAAGCACGAAATTACAAGCTAAATCTTTTTCTATTATAGACCCTATGTGTATGCAATCATTATCAAAAATAAATAAACCACCTTTTTGATGCTAATGAGTCTATGATCTTGCACGATCATGCAGCTAGCTCACCGGCTCCGCACATGCATGCCGAATATGGGCTCATGATCATGGTATCATATTTGTTTTGGTATTTGAAAAAAAATAATATCGATGTTTGTTTTGTTTTTTTAAACATAGATACTGATAAAGAGTCATAAGAAAAGAAGGCTTGAGAAAAATGAAAAAAATGAGACCAAAATATATATCGAATGCAGGTTTCTCCGCGTACAAGGCAGTCATCGTATCCACTTCGCCACGGAAATTTGCTACTCGCTGATGGGATTTTATACTACTCATACGCCCGGCTTTAACGAGCCTATTTTCACGATACGAAACGGCAGAGATACAGAGCGCATGTCTCGTATGACGTCACACTATCCGTAATTAAAAATCTGTTTATTTTTCAAAAAAGTCAAAATATCTTTTTAGTTTTCCGAGGTTGAAGTCCCAACCTCAACGGATTTGGAATCTGCATATTTTCATATGCCAAGTAAGGGCAAAATTCAAGAGTTGATTTATCTGCCTCGATTTATCAGTATTATGTTACATGTTGTGTAGTTTTTATTAGTGTTGGTGCTACCCACCACTGGCACTGCATTTCCTTTTTGGCTCAAGTTTAAGCACATGACCTGTCGTTGACTCAAAATGACTTAATCTGATGACGTCATGTCCGACTCCCCCCCCCCCCCCTGTGTAGACCCTAACATAAACTACTGGTCAATGTCCTTCGAGTATGTTGGCCAAAAAAATTATAATAACTGTGATCATTATTTCTTCTAAATTTATGGAAAAAATGTAATATACCAAAACACACCATAAGTATTCACTAGGCCTAATCAGAGCTATACATTAGGGCTGATGAACATTTTGCTCTAAAAAATAAGTTAGCTATGAAAATTGCAAAGTTTAAATTAGGTGTCAATGGATCATAAAGTTCCTAAGGCTGGGGTAGACCTTCAAATGGCATAAACCGTTTTTGTACTCTAACTTTCAAACTAATAGCATAAACTATATAAAAGTATACATTTTTAGAAGCGGATTTTTATCCTGAACATGATAATGATTTTAGTTTTTGACCAAAAATGTCAATTTTGGCAAAAAATGCCCCAAACCGTATTTTTTGCCCCAAAATTTCTGGATAGCCGACTATGAATTGAGCTTAACTTTCAAACTAATTGCATAAACTATATAAAAGTATACATTTTTAGAACCGGATTTTTATTTTGAACATGATGATGATATTAGTTTTTGACCAAAAATGTCAATTTTGG
>JXSR01S001780.1:90919-101866 GCA_000969725.1 Ophiothrix spiculata
CAATTTAAAGTGATCAATCAATCAATCAATGATACAAGTACTTGCATAACATGCATACCCCATGAAGGAGTCTATTCGTACAGGGGACCCACGGCTTTACGTGACTGTCCGACCACGGAGCAAGTAGAGTAAAGTTTCTTGCCCAAGGAAACAAGGAGATGAAGAGAGATGTCTTATTTTCTGTGTATATTTCACTTTCTTTAACTAAATTGACTGAAATCTGTCAAATGTACTAATCCAAATTGTTGCTTGTTACAATAAGAAAAAAAAAAATAGTTTCAGCTTTCCCCAGGCATGATGATAATTTTTTCCTGGTAGAAAAATTCCATTTTAGTAGAAAAAAAATGTTTAGTGGTTTTAAAATTGAAAAAAGTGTTTTCCAATTTCTTCTATTTTCCTTTTGATTTTCCTCTTCAATTTTTATATTTTCCCACATTCCATTTTCCCTTTTTCCTGGTCATTAAGCACAAATTTCCCTGAGGTTAATCTTGGAAGGGACAGTATCCCCAGCCTGGTTAGGGGTGCACCACTTGATTCTCAGGGGGCATGGAACTTTTGCGTTGTAGGCGGTGAAAAAAAAATCTTGACCCAAAGGTGAGTGAGAAAAAAAAATCTTTTTAATCTACTACTTCAAGGTAAAGAAAAACATAAAAAACACAATTTAAAAAATCTCGCCGCCATCGGCGGCTGAAAAGACAAACAAACTTGACTCGACCCAAACTTCCACAGCCCCTGAAAATCAAATGGTGCACCCCTTATTACACCACTGCATGAGTATTTATTCACTGTACTAATCAAATCTATGTCCAAACTTTGGTAAAATCATATCTTTAAAACAACATTTCATACGGATATCCAATATTTCACCACCAAATGTTGGGACTCATTTCTAACATAAAGCTCAACCAATCTGACTAGTTAATCCTGGACAGCATAAATTAAATCTGGGTTATTTCCTTGCAAAGTAGCAGCATCAGGTTAAAATCCCGGGTTAAAGTTCATTTTGAAAACAAAGTTACAAGTTTACTAGCAGGAGCTAGGAGGAGATGGAGATGCCCTGTTACACCTAGCGATGTCAAGTATCAATCCGCTAGTATCGTCAGTAAGGTACTGTGAGAGAAAACATAGTTCTCAACAAAAAAATCATTTTGTTTCAGATTCATCAAAGTATTTTTATTGAGATGAGTATCTGTTAAATTGAAAACATTTAGAATTTAATTCATGCAATTTAGGTAAACGTTCGTTGTTGAAAGGTATTCAAACATGCTACAGAGTTGTTCATCGCTAATCAACAACTCTGCATCCGATGCTTCGGCGTATTTTTATCACACTCGGGTGGCTAAAGCCACCCTCGCGCGATAAAAAATACGCAGACGCATGGATGCATTGTTGTTGATTAGCGATGAACAACTCTGTAACATGTTTGAATACCTTAATCCACTTGTCCAAATTTAAATAAGGATCTTCTGAATTTACATTGCCTTAGGGTGAAAACATAGTTAGACTAACATTTGGTCGTGACATCACCAAATATTTGCCATCAAATTTAAAGTACGAACCAGTAACAAACATTTGGTGCAATGTATATGGCAATTCAATACATGTGCAATCTAGCGTGAAATTTTATTTGGTCTTAACTTGGTGTTATTTTATTTGGAGTCACTCATCATTTTGACGTCATGACCAAATGTTTGGTAGCGAAAATTTTGTTTGGAGGCCGACTATGTTTTCACCCTTAGTCAGACCCGTAGCCAGCATTTTTTTCAAGGGGAGGGGGGTGCGTATTTTCAAAAAGTGGACCTTTTGGAGAGAAATTTTTTGTTTTGGTCAACCCTAAACCTATTTTAGTAGTTTTGACAAAGTGACAAAGCAAAAAAAAAAGTTTTCAGTTATTTTATGTAGTATTTTATTAAGAAACGATCTACATTTACTTGTTTTAATGCTTTAGTTGTTATTTTGGTGGACATTTAGGGAATTTTTGTGGACTTTTTTGTGGTACCGACCGATGAACGACCAGGCATCGCAAGAGCTCGCAAGCATTCACTGGTGACATAACGATGTCATACCGGTGTTGCGGCTTCCTTTGGATTACCTGACACCAGGACCGTTGGTTAAGTGACCAGGGTGTTACTGTTGAATTATTTCATACTAGCATGCTAAAATTATTGTGAGCAGGGGCATTGCTGTAATGTTTGCAACTAATTGTTGATCCCTGGATATAGCAAGCTATATGCCTTGTATCAGATGTTATCATAGCGGGCCTTTTTTAACTGACATTTCAAAAAATGTCAGAAATTTTTCCCTCTTGCAATGTAGGTCTGTTCCAAAGGAAACACGGCTGAATTCAGGGCACACTGTGCCTTGGGTGGGGTGTTTGTTAAGATGAGTCAGAATAAAAAAAGATTATTTCTATAATTTTAGTGAAATTTATTAATTATTTCAAATTATGAACTTGAAGTATGTAAAACGTATAATAAAATTACAGTTAAGTGTGAAACAGTTGTATGTCAACTTCACGTAAAATATTTCTTAACCAATACTTAAAATTCACTGCTTACAATTTAAATCACCTGGCAAAAGTATGGTACCATCAAAAACTTTATTCTTATAAATCTGAGCCCTAAACAAATCCTAAAAACAACCTTATATCCTGATTCTTATCAAAACCTAAATTTTAATGCTAATCCAAACCCGTAAATTTAACCCTAAATTAAACTTAACACTTAATTCCGCTCGCATTTTTAATAGGGGCATCCAGGGGAGGGGGGGGGGGGGCACCTAAAACAAAATGCGTCAGGTGATCATTGAAATGCTCCAGGTATCATGCCAAAGATATAGACCTGGAGCATTTTATTTTGGGGGGGGGGGGGCAATTTGGAACTGCTCCAGGTTCTACAATCCTTAATAAAGTGTACAGTTGGTCCAATCACCAAAAGAATTTCATAAATATCCGATTTACGTAATAAAAACTTTAACCATGTAACATATAAGAAGAACCTTTCTATTTTTAAATGGAAAAAGTGCAAATGCCATTCAAAGAATGACTTGCACATGAGCATCCAGGCCACACATACACCTGTAGGCCTATAATTTCTTGATGTATTAAGAACATAGGTGTAGCTCGTTAAATAATTACCAACAGGTAATATTTTAATAAAACTTCTTAAATTTCTAAATATATTCAGTTCCTTTCTATAATGAGAAAATAATCATAATGTAATATTCATAGAGCATTGGGGAAATAACTTTTAAAACCAAGTAAACATTTCCTAAACCATAGTTTTTCTAAACATACTCTAACAAAATACTCTTTGAGTAAAATGGGAACAGCTTTTTTGTTGAGTAAGGGCCAAACCATAGTCGGCCTCCAAACAAAATTTTTCGCTACCAAACATTTGGTTGTGACATCAAAATGACGAGTGACTCCAAACAAAATAACTTCAACACCGAGTTGAGACCAAATAAAATTTCACGCTAGATTGCACATGTTATTGAATTTCCATGTACATTGAACCAAATGTTTGTTACCCGTTCATATTTTAAATTCGATGGCAAATATTTGGTGACGTCACGACCAAATATTTGGTAGGGAAAAGTTTGTTTAAAGGCCGACTATGGTTTGGCCATAAGACTATGGTCACAATACTTCGTACGAACAGTGTTTAGTCCATCAAGTAGGATCATGGGTAGCGAGCTATAAAGCCCTCGAGCTGTTTGCTTAGCGTGATCCGACTACATGTAGACAGACTAAATACTGTTCGTAACTGTTTGTACGAAGTATTGTGACCATAGTCTAAAATCATATAAAACATCAGTAAAGTTTACTTGACGTTTTTGTGCTCATAACAAATTACCGTAGCAACAAACCATGACTTTTTAAAACCCCTAGTTCTTTGTTTACTATGAAATGATTTACTCAAATCATGTAAAATTATATGATGCAAGTTGATCTTATATACAGGAAATGTAATATTTGATTGTTGACAGCAGTCCAGAATAGAGTAAGCTTATGAATCTGTATCCCTCGAGCTGTCTGCAATCTTGAGTAACTAAAGCATAGTACTGGTTTGTCATATTAAAGCAAGCCGGTAACCATGTAGCCAACCAGCGGGCCGGCCGGCCGGCTGGCAACGTCCCAAATTCAAATTGCTTGCATTCAATTTGTCTACTTTTTTGGCATTCAGACTCAGAACGTGATATGCTCTTATCAGATACCATATAAGATAAAGAGCCCTCTATTATGGAAAGAAACAATTCATTTTAACGTGACAAGAATCTAAAAGATGCTGTATACTCATGGATGTAGTGGTCTTATTCTATAAAGTTCGTATTTAAAATTCAAAGACAGATGAGTTCAAATAACATTCCCTCCATCCCCCATAAGGGCAACAGTTGCCAAAAACTCCTCAGAAGATAGGCCGATATAAATCAAATCATGAATTGATACAGTGAAGCAAGAGTCCCGAGTCCAGCGATTTCATCACCGCAACATCGCTCGAGGTCTAACGATACACAGTCTTCAAAAGTTATAGCGCAATATGCGTAACACGTGTAAAGACTTCGTATCGACAGACGTCGTGTGATGAAATCGCTGTGAAAGCTGTGTAAGCTTAATTGTATAAGTGGGATTACCTTTGTAAATGAAGAAAAACCTCATAATTCCCACCTATTCTTAGTGATGATCAAAATAAAGAAGGCTGTGGAAAATAACGGATTTATTAATATAGATATCATCAAGCACTAAACACAGTATACACTATACTAAAGGTGACCTCAAAATTTGTTAAATATCATTGAAATTCACAGACGCAAATTAGTTCAGATTTAAAACAAAATCCCCTATAGCCAATTCATTGATATGATACCAAACTGCATATTTACTGTGCTCATTGTGTGAAGTATGTGTTGGTCTCAGCTGTACCACAATTTTATCTATTTTCTCCTAATGAGATGACACCATTATCCTGGACCATTATATCATTATCATCTCACTTCATAGAATGGCAGCACACCGCAATAGCCGTACAAACCACCTTAGTGAAAAAAATGATAATATTGGTTATATCTTGTTTGTTCTGGTGGTTTGGGTTCATATCTCACATGGCAATAAAACTAAGGCCCAGTGCCAATGTACACATGATTCATGATAATTATGCATTTTATGGGTTGTATTCTCAAAATAATGTTATTCATTGTTCAAACATGTAGGCCTATAATCGTAAACGCTGATAAGCCCTTAAACCAATTTTTTGAAAATCTTTGAGTTAAGAACCTCCATTGAATAAAAAAAACTTTCCAAGTAGCAAATACCCGAACTCCTGGGTGTACAAAAAAAATTTCCTGCAGAGAAGGGGGAAGACTATTAACTATTTCAGTATTAAATGTGGGGTTAAATGACTAAATTCACTCAAAATGACTGATTCTACATGATTTCTAAGAGGGGCTCTAACATGTTTAAGCCCTCAAACTCACCCCTGGCATTACTGTAGTGCTAACTCAGTTATAAACAAGTAGGGTAGTACATCACTATTTGGATCAAGCAAGCAAAATTATCAATTAAAATGTGTTAATTAATGTATATACTAATAATATGAAAACAAAAAGTTAGATTAAATGAAAACAGAATTTGAACCTCTTAATGATCAAGAGATCATACTTATGATAACGAATGCCACTGAAGAGGGACAAAACTATGAATGGTTATTAATTAGCCACGAAATTTGGACTCGTTATCACTTAGTTGTACCGAATGCCTCATTAACATTACGAGCAAAGTGAGGACAACTTAAACGCTCTACTTCCTTAAATGAACATGGAGGTACCAGTCTGGAATTGCTTATGGTGTGGATATGAAAATATCAATTTCAACAGACTCATCACTATTTAGAAGTGGTGTGATCACCTTAAAAAAATGTGGTGTGACACTTTATTATTCAACCAGTTCAAAAGTTGTTAATGTGGATTTCAAAAAATAGATTTTCAACTTCAACTCTATTTTGATCAAACAGAACTCAATAACAACAGTTACATTTGGTAGATTTTAACGGGTTTGCTGTCGGACAAGTTTTGAACTGTCAAGCTTTTGTCAGGAGTAGCTCTGACTTCTTCAGGACAAATAGTATTATAAAGACATGAAGACTCATCTAAGAGCAACAAATATATCATAAGAATGACACATTAGAGGTTAGGGGCAACCTACTTTTGTGTGAATCTGTTGGCAAGGGGCAGCCTTCAGAAAGGCTCTTTTCAGAGCCACCACAATCTCAAAGAGGTGATCTGCTTTTAACACTGTTGGCAATGAGGCAGCCATCAGTGAATGGCTCATGCGAGTCATCAGTGGGAAGTGACAGCCCACATGTCTTTATAATAATATTTGTCCTGAAGAAGTCAGAGCTACTCCTGACGAAAGCTTGACAGTTCTAAACTTGTCCGACGGCAAACCCGTTAAAATCTACCAATTGTTATGGATTCCCGTAGTAAAAGCCTTTCTCAAAAAAAACCCCCAAAATAACCAAGTTATTTACCACTTTTACAACTACATTTTTCTGCGACTTGAAATTTTACTTAAAACCAGAGTTGGTCCCAATGAACCGACTTGCAAATATACTGACAAAGATGCATTATATAGGCCTATAAAATGACAGTGGTGTTCTTTGACCAACACATTGTTAAAATATTGCAAGTGCGGATACATACACCTCCTACGAATATATTGGCTACGCCATTGACATTTATAGTTTATAGCAATATACGTGCCATGCTAAGCTTCCAGAGGAAAGGTTAGCTCTGAAAATGTCTAAACCCTACAATATAAATCAAAAAGAATGTTTGAACATCTGAAATAAAGTCAGACCTGTGTTACTGCTATAGGCCCCTATTATTTTCGAGAATTAAGTTTTTCCATTCAAGCCGTTCATTACTTTTGTACAATTTAACTCTTGTCAAAGACGCGATTATTCTATAAGTACTACATTGACTTATGAAAGATTTCTTGTTTTCTTCATTTTCTTTATGTTCTTACAATGTAGCTATCTTGTGTTTTCTAGGAAAACGTTGTGTTCTACTGTTACTTAGCCTGCATGCACTAGACCATTTAAAAGCAGATTAAGATTGCTTTGGGATGCTAATACTTAAAAGTTTGACCCTGTCCGAGTTAAGACTTGCGGAATGATGGCCATTCCAAAACAAAATAGTCCAGGATTACTTTATCAAAGTTTGTGACAGGCTGAATCCAGTCTATCATTACCCCATTGATTATTTCACTAACGAGCTGCCGGCTGGAGTGAAAGTCAAAGAAAACAGTTTAGTCACAACTGGCTTATATACATATACAACTGACCAAAGCATCGGTCAACAGTATGGCCACTTCATCATCTTGTCTTGTTGGTAATGACCCATGAATGGAACTGGTAAAGGTTGAATTAGAAAAGTCAAATGAGATGACCATCAGATACGTGCTGATGTCCAAGACCTAAAGATCAATTTGAATTCTTTAGGAGTTCCTTCCCACTTTTAACAAGTCAATTATTCACTGTCGAATTTGATTCCACTAAAGCCCATGATATACTAGCAAAACACAGCTAGCGTGTGGTTTGATTTTACCGCTTCGAAGATGTTAACCAGCCGCTAGCAAGTTCAATATTTCGAACCTTAGCGTCTTCGTTAGCGTCTAGCTAGATGCTAGCTGCGTCTTGCTAGTATATCATGGGCTTTAAGGCCTTGAGTAGCTTTTCTTTGAGTTTCTTTGTAAACAGGCTGATTTTCCAAGATTTCTACAAGGGACTCCAGTACCCAAAACTCTATTTCCTTCCCTCCAACAGACAAACTAGTACTGAAAATTAACTTATGCTTAAGTCAAATATAGAAAGAGTATTCAGTCAAGCTGGCAAGCTACAGCAGACAAAACCAACTTGAGTTTTAACAACCTTTACCAAGTTCACAGCTATACTAATCCAGGTTAAAACCCTGTGGATTTTGACTATTATGGCATGCCAGCTGGGTCGAAGGAGCCTGAATACCCCCGGGGGGGGCCACTGTCATTGCAAGTTGGACACCATGCTCATACATGGACTTCCAAAATGAACCCTAAACTAGTATTTATCTTTCGTCCATATGATACCCCAAACAAGTATTTTGTCATCTTTTCCCAACCCTAAACAAGTATGTTCAAATCAAGTCTGAAAACATACCATTTTCAAGTAAGCCTTCAAATTAAACATCCTTTTCAAGTAAGCCTTCAAATTATGTTTTCATCAGATGTTCTAAACTATGTACCACATCACACAACTTTCTTTCATTATTAAAATAAAAGAGAACAATGAGACTCGCTGTGACAACTCCGTTCCATTTTCCTGATTTCTGTGGGCTTCTCGTAGTAAGTTGAACAAGGCCGACTTAATGTTATGTTGAATCTTGACACGAACATATTAAGCAGAGACGCTGCTATCTGTCTGTACAGTAACATTGCCTTTTACAAAAACCTAAGCCTTGCTTGAAAGGGTCCATCCTTCAAACTATAACAACTTATGCAGTGCGTTCAGTTACCGATATTGTGAAAGTTAGAGCAAAAGCGCCACGTCAAGGATGGGAAATATTTAGTCTACTTGCTTTTATCAGTTGTCAACATGGTCAAACAAAATTTCAACAGTTGGCAAGTACAACAGGGACCGCTGATATTTTACTTTTCGTTTTTCGTTTTATAAATTTTCAAACATTTCTGAAATATTTATGTCTAAAATACTTCATTTTCATGGCATGCAAAATATACCCTTTACAAGTATCCAATCTGGAAAACTATACCCTTTTTCCAGATTTTTGCAATTTTGATACCCTTTCCGATGTACTCGTGTACATCGCCTTTTCGATAAAAACAACCCTTTTTACTCGTTTTTGTGTACGCGCATGGTGTCCACCTTACAATGGCAGTGGCCCCCCGGGTGAATACCCTTCTCATACTGATTTCTCTTTCATCAAACTAAAAAAGACCCAAACTGATACATGTATGGATCTCTGAATTTTTCTCTAGATTATATATTTTAGATAACAAAATTAAAACGTTAGTTTCAGATTCTGATACAACAGAGAAGTTCTTGAAAATGAACTATACCAATATGCACTTCCTGGTTAGAATTAATTAGGAATAAAAACACATAATCAGTTTATTTAGTATACATAATCTGACAAAATTACTCTGAGTTTAGTTAAATTTCTGTAGATAAGAGAACATAATTCAATAAGTAAGTAAGAAAAAAACTTGCCTTTTTCAATATCCATTGTCAGTTATTTTATCCTGAAAATCATATGAACAATATCATTTATATGCAATGGAATAATACTCTCAATTTGACAATAATCAGTCAGACCAAAGTCCATTAACAGCTTGACACATATACCACAAAAAGATAAGAAGGCTCCAAAAATGACAGCAATAATGATAAGATATGAACAACGATAGTAACAGAAAAAAATCATACCATAGGTCTTACCAAGCTTAGGCCAAGAAAAAAAAGAACTTTGTCTCAAATTCACGCATAGGGTTAAAAATTCACATTTGACCGCAATTTTTTTGTAGGTCTTCAAGAGATTTTTTCTTTTTAAATCTTTTTCTACATCGCAAAAAAAAAAAATATAAGTAGAAAAGCGGGTGAAAAAAAATAGTGACCAAAAAACGTAATAAAAAAGATTTCCACATAGAGCATTGGCTCTTTGACTAAAAAATTATGCATATCACTTTGGATTTGGGGCCGAAGGAACCTGAGATAAAGTTCTTTGGGGGCAGGGCCTTATGTTTATCTACTAATTTGTGTATACATGTTTTATAAATGAATAACCAAAAATTGAGCTGAGGACTAGACCTTCAACTGTTTGAGCTTCTATGTGGACTAATCTTTCCAATGTAAATAATTAAATATAGTACTTTTAATAAAACAAATAAGAACTATAAGCTTATCCTTGGCATTCAGCCTAAAGAATAGTAATAATAAATAATAATAATAACTGGGTTTTTGTATAGCGATTTTTCATTTTGATCAAACTGCTCATGATTCCCTGCAAGTAGATCATCACAATCATTTCACTTCATTTAGAATTTTTGCGGCCTTTTCAAGCGTATATCCTGTGGTTAGATTGTAATATTTACCCTTTATGCACCTTCCCATATCCTTGGTTGGGCAGACTATGATGGACAAATCTGGTGACAGTTTTAAGGAGGAAAACCGGAGCACCTGGAGAAAAACCTGCAGAAATGAGTATGGACTGAAAACCAAATGTTCATACAGCGCCGGGACCAGGGATCAAATCCACGACGGTGGGCTCATTGGTGCAAAGCGAGGGAAGTCCCGCAGCGCAAACCTGCTTCCCCTAACGAATTCTTTCTTAGCTACTATAGGTCTTATAAGAAAAGTAAATTGACAAAACTAATCAGAAGAACTGCCACAACTGAATGTTACTATTATAGAGGGCTCCATATCAAGCTCCAATGTGCATTCACAACTCAGCTGGACTAAGCTTGTGCCCCTGATTCAGCTCAAATCCCTGTGAACCAGGGGCAATTTGTTACGGAAATAAAGGCCGAAAACATAGTCGGCCTCCAAACAAAATTTTTGCTACCAAACATTTGGTCGTGACGTCACCAAATATTTGCAATTGAACTTAAAGTATGAACCGGTAAGAAACATTTGGTACAATGTATGTCAATTTAGCGCGAAATTTTATTTGGTCTCAACTCGGTATTGAAGTTATTTTATTTGGAGTCACTCGTCATTTTGACATCACGACTAAATGTTTGGTAGCAAATATTTTGTTTGGAGACCGACTATGTTTTCACCCTTACCTCTGATTCTTAAATCCTCTAAAATTTGCTAGACTACGTGACTGTAAGCCATACTACAAGTAAGCCTACATGTGAGGGCCAAAACATAGTCGGCCTCCAAACAAAATTTTCGCTAC
>JXSR01S001780.1:145675-158478 GCA_000969725.1 Ophiothrix spiculata
TTTCAGTGCAATAAAAGTGAAAAATAAATAGAACCAGACCCATACATTATTATATACACTAATTCTGAACAACTTTTGGCTGATGGTACCATAAGTAGGCATGTCCATCAAATTTTATAAACTTTTAAATACATTTGGAATGTCTTTCATTGGAAAGATCATCAAATTTCCTTTAAAATGAGGGGTCAACCATAATCTAACATTCAAAATTAATAAAGTTACAGTGAAAAATGTGTTGTTTGAAATGACAGAAAAAAGTTACCCTCTAGCGTGGCAACACTGTACTGGGACTTGGAGCCCAGTTGGGTGATTTAAATTTTCAGAAAATTTTTGAACTTTTGTTGTTTTGAATTTTTTCACTCTAAATTGAGGTAATATGCAAAATATGATGTTAAATGGCACTTGAAAGTTTTAAAGACAATTTAAAATCAATTTCTGTGCCAATTATAGCATTAAATGTTGCCAGTTTTGTCACCCAATTAAGCCACCCAAGCTCGATTTAAGAAAAAAACAAAATTTGGTTGGAGCTTTTTCGTCGAGAGTTGTAATATTTTTTTCAAACGGCAATGTCACCATTGTATTAAGCTGATATTGAATGGCTACAATCCAATATTCCCGGCCAACATTAGAGGCTAAGATCTCTGAAGGAAGTGTTGTTTTGAAATGTTTTATTCCAAGTTTTTGCTGTTGAATTCGGAAGCATAAACTTTAAAAAAATTTCACTTTTTTAACTTTGACAATACAGCAAACAAATACAGTAGAGAAGTAAATTACTTTCTAAACTACAATAATCATGTGAAAGTAGTAACCTCAATGATTGCAAAACTAAGACATTTTGACTTGAATTGGCCATGTCACATTTGGGCTGTTATTAATGTAAAATTAACTTAATGTGTACACACTTGCAAATGGATGCCAACTTTTTCAGAAAAAAGTGCTCTCACCTCACTAGCCAATGGGGCTTCTTACCATAAGCTCACCGACAAAAAGAGTGAAATTTCCATTTAAGATTTCAAGTCACATCAGGGCGATCACACTAAAAGTGACTCTCTAGTGCTAACGCTAATTACAAGTTTGAATTCGTACACAACCAGTTAACGAGAACGAAAACTCAACATTCTGGTTATTGTGTTGAAGAGTCACTTTTTCTGTCGACAAATTGCCGAAAAGTGTAAAATCAGCTTCGGAAATTCTAAAAAGGTCGTGTTTTGAAGAGGTCTATTAGTCTCAACAGTGTGCCACTTTGTGGTTCTACATAGAGCCAGTGTTGTCTGAAATTCCCTTTAACCCTAGTCCTCCTGAGCTAGGTAATACAAACTTTGAAGGGGGTTTGTTGATGCAACCCTTCCCTGAATTTTCTATATGGAGCGTTGTATACCCCTACATTTGCTATCAGTGTATACACTACCGCTCGAAAGTATTTCAGCACAAAAACTTTATTCAGCCATATCTCAAAAGGCATTTATTGGATTTTCATCATTTTTTGACAGAGTCTATTTCTCATAATATCTATGAGGCTGTAAACAAATGATGAAAATCGGATAAACGCCTTTTGACATATGGCTGAATAAAGGTTTTGAGCGGCAGTGTACTATGTTTTATGGTATGCATCAAACACAGCGATTGAAATGCACCCTCATATCTTGGCACACCACCTTTCATTATTTGGAATACCAGAACTAATATTGCTTTGTTGAATTGGTCTTCTAAAAGAATATTCTGTATTGCATCAAGTTTTATGTAAGCAAACATACTATTTATATTTTATATCCATGTATCATACAGCAACCACTATATTGAATTTTCCTCACACCCAAAATATGATTTTACTTCAAGGCCTAAAACTCAAAATAACCTTACCTATATACAACACCACATCTTGCCAATCGACAGCGGCCATGATTTACTACAAATTTTCTTTAAAGCTTAACACCCAGATCTTGCAAAACTTCATCAAGTAGTATATTTCCATAGGTTGTAAGTACATGGTATATAAAATCATTGCATGAGTCGGCTGACGAAGTAGCCTGGTTAATTTAAGTGGGTTAGCTCACATTACTTAAGTACACCCTGTGACATATATCTAAACAAACACATCTTAAAAGAGGTGAAGTTGTATTAGCCTGTCTTGCACAAATATTGCGGTGTGTGGCAAAAGACGGCTTTGAGTAAAAAGCTGCCATTTGCAAAAAATGTTTCTACGAAAGTTTGATAGAGACACATTAAGCAAATGGCAGCTTTGCCTTTAAGTTGTTTAGCCTTTACCTTGCATAAACAGTGCGATGTGTGGCATGAGATACCTATAGCTGCCACTTGGCAAAATTTTTCCAACAAAACTTTCAAGTGAGTAATTTTATTTCATTTATTGATAGGAATTTCTAAAACATATATGGATTATAAAATATTTTGACAGATTAATATAGATTTATATGTACCTGAAAATAAAATAATAGAATTAAAAAGAAATCTGACAACAATGATGACACATTAAGACTTCATAGTGTTTAATCCTTTAATTTCACTTGAAGATAAATACAAAATGCCAGACAAAATATATATAGTACAACGACCCATATGTCTGATCAACTTTCTGTTCATTAAAATTCTTTTAGTTAACAAGCTACATGATCTGAAATATAAAGCTTGAGTCTAAGACTATATATCTCAGTTGGTGAACAGAAACACAAATCTTTGCATCTCGTAGGCCCACTGTAACTTTTCAGAGACTCCTTATTCTGTCCCCAACAGTTTAAATGGCTGATTGATGATCCTCAACCAATGGATGATAAGACCAATTTTTTGTTGTTGTTTTGTTGCCCTCAGCTACCGACCTAGTCAAAAATAAAAAAATATTAGGGTTGGTAAAGCACCCATTTTTGCTCAGATTTTGTGTTTTTGAGAAAACAAATTTGAAAATAGTACAAAATGCACTTTGGGTGTTCTAAAAAATAATTATTAAAAATATATATTTTAAATATATATTTTCCGACTGACCGACCCAATTTTTCGGAAATTCCACTTGAAGGCAACACAACAATTATTTTTTGCCTAAATACGTCCTATTTGGTGTTGCCAGTAAAGAGAAATGTTTATAACTATCCCTGGTCAATGTGGGCCCCCGGGGGTGGGGGGGGGGTAATCACATATTAAGGTATACGGGGATGTGCCGCTGGAATGGGTCGCTTTTTCACAAACAATCCCGAAACATGGGTCCCATTTTTAGCACCAAAATCCCTAAACATGGGTCACATTTTCAAGAAAATATGCTAAAATGGTTCTAAAAAGGTGAACATTTGGAAAATTCAGTCTATTTTTGGAGCAAAATCCCTAAACATGGGT
Source organism: Ophiothrix spiculata (assembly GCA_000969725.1). NCBI lineage: Eukaryota > Metazoa > Echinodermata > Ophiuroidea > Amphilepidida > Ophiotrichidae > Ophiothrix > Ophiothrix spiculata. The sequence continues at coordinate 149,015 of JXSR01S001780.1, forward strand.
GCACTTTTTCTCAAAAATACCCTTAAAGATGGGTATGGGTTCCACGGTCCGAGCCGCACACCCCCGTTCAGACCAAAGTTGTGGGCCCAGGATGTGGGATGAATCAGGGCTCGGAATAGTAGTGCCAGGGCCCTGGATGAATTCTCCCTTCATTCAGATAGTCTGTACCTTACTGAATTTACAATGCCTTTGACCTATATGTAATAGTCATTATCTAAAACAAATCTTCTTCTTTTAATGACCATTTCTAGCGAGCACATTTATCATTTCCCATTTTTACACCTGAAAAACTACAGCGAAATTTAAGCCACATGGCAGCCACCATTCTGTGACTAGTTGTCGTTTACCATAACAACATAGATCAGTGTGAATTTCACTCACTAATTTTCAGCATCAATCGTTCAATTGTATCAAATCAAAAAACAAATTCATGTGCAAAAAATGTTATTATTATCCACTTAATGATAATACGAAACAAAAATAATACTTGATGAGTTGTTTGAATTGCTGAGAAATATCATTTTGAGCGGTTAAATTTGCCTGAATTCAAACATTTAAGTCGTCAAATTATGCGAGTTCAGAAGTGTGAAAATCTACAAATGTACACCTGAATCACACATGGCTAAGGTTGGGGTGGGGGGTACTCATATTTGGTTTGGGTAGGGATGTGCCACTGCAAAATTTGAATTGTAATCCAAATACTAATTTCAAGAAAAAGGGACCCATTCTTATACCAAATCTCCCAATTTTTGAGTCAATTTTATTCAAAAATCGCATGTTTTTACCCAAAATTGCAATATTTTAGCACAGATTTTCTGAGTTTTTTGAAGAAATGCTCTAATTAATTAGTGCCATTTGGTGCAATTTGGTGCAAAGTTTGGACATTTTTAAAAACGAAAACCCATCAAAATACTCCATTTTGCAAAGAAAAGGGACCAATTGATACCAGAGAGTCTGGTTTGCCACCTGAATTTGCGGCACATCCCCATAACCCCTTTTTGTACAAAGTAGCCCCCTCCCCAGGGAGCTAAGGTTGACTTGACAGAATATAAATTTATCTTGTCAGAAATCAAAGTTGAATTTGATGAGGCCAAAAAATAAATAGTTTGGTTGTCTGTCACAACTTTTCTAGCATTAAGTGCTGATCAGAACAATAATTTTCAAAACTTTTTAGATATCCTTGCTAAAAATCTTACGAATGAAACCTAATATATATTAAGGGAGCATGACCCAGTTACTATCAGACCGTGCTCCTTTAAACATTTAAAACAGTTTAAATTGTTTAGAAAGGTGACTTTAACTCTTTCAACCATTGTGAAAATTAATAAATGTTATGTTTGGCCTCTAAGGTTAGAAATCAAAGTTGGAATTTGGTAACTAATGATGACTTTTGTAACCTGATCATCAATTACCAGAGATATAACAGTTTATCTTTGATGTTTGGTAAAACTTGATGGTAAGAATACAACTGATAAATGGAAAATGTGACTTGGAAGGGCAAAATCTTGAAATCAAATATGATTGTTGCATGATGTTGATTCAAAAGTTCAGATATTATAAAGATAGGAAGTATCGCCTTTCACTCCAAGTTTGTGTGAAGCAGTTTATCCTGATATTGAAGAGAACAGTCAAAGTTACAAAAAAGCAATACTTGAGCTCTCCACACGGAAGCATCAAATGTAGATGTATCTTGTGAATGTAGATTTCTGAAGTGCAGATTCAGTGTTCACACGGTCGCACGTCAATCTGACTTTAATCCAGGTGCGCGTATTTACATGCTGGGGTGTGTGTGTGCATGGAAATAACGCAACTACGCGTATGTGCATTCGCAGTCACTTCTGCTCATGCGATTGTTTGCTAAAGTCCAGTTTAATCTACTTGCATCTAGATGTGCAAAGTACCAGGTGTTTTTTTTGGGGGGGGGGGCAAAAATTTTAAAAAAATCATGTAGCGCAACAAACTTTTTTCACACAAATCTGTTTATTTTGGCTAAAAACACCTTAAAGGCTAAAATAATGGTATTAAATGGTGAAATACGCATGAAGCACACAAAATGTGTACATTTTATGTCAAAATTATCAATAAAAAGGGGTAACTGAGAGAATTTTGCCCCAAAAAGCTTCCTTTTTTTTTCTGGGGGACAACCTGAGGGGGGGGGGGGGAAGAATGTCCCCGTTGCCCCCCCCCCCCCCCCCCCCCACCGTAGTGCCACTAGTTATAATATTGCATTAAAGATGAAACTATATGTTGAACTTCCAAACACCAGTTTTAATATAGGGCCTAACTCTTTCATTTAAGCTCTACATTTTTCTATCTCCCTGAGATAAACAATGGAGAACAGTCACTAGCAGAAGGCCTTAAAAAAAATGTGTTTGTTTGCCCTCCGCGACCGACCCAAAAAATGCCAAAAATTTTAGCGATTTTAGTTTTTGGTTTTTTTTCCAAACATGTAAAATATGAAAACTCAATATTTTCAATGGAAAACATAAAAATTTAGCAGTATTAAGTCACATTTAGTAGAATAAAATGCATATTTCCTCTAAATAATGACCCACAATATTTGATTAAAGGTCTGTTCATAGTACGCCGCAACTTTATGCAGTGCGGCAAATTTTACCGATATATCGATCATTATTTGCTGCACCTTGCCGCACGTTGACGCATTTCAAGTTAAAACATATTTAACTTTATTGCGACGCCGCACTGCAGTTTCTTGCAGTAAACTGTGCAGTGCCGTAAAACAACGCACTGCACTGTAGTGCGGCGTACTATGAACGGACCTTAAGCCTTCCATTGCTTGGCATTTGCGATAAAATCCATGTAATGACATCACTCTTTAAAATGTGATGAGAAAAAAAAGAAGAAAAAAAAATCAACCGACCGACCGACCCAAAATTTCAATTTTTCCACTGGAGGGCAAACAAACAATTTTTTTTTTGGCCTAATCTCTCTGGGAGGCTAGAAATATACACAGAAAATAGACATGTTCCATTTCACATGGAATTCATGTCACGTCCAAATCTCATTTTACGTTATTAATTGTGCACAATCAAAAGATCACACTTAAGTGAATTGTTTAATATAAATAAAACCCTTCAAACCCTCTTTAAATTTAAACAATCTTAAAGCAAACATGCACCCTGGGATTGGGTAGCTGGTATGGGGCAGGGGCACTCATATGTCAGTCAACCTGGGATGTCCACAAAGTGCCTTAAATCTGGTATCTTTTGTTAAATGTTTTGGTCATAATTATATGTGATGACTCACCTCGAAAGGGGGACTTTGCACATGATATCAATTTTGATTTTATCATTTCATCTGTTACAGCATTTTAAAAGCTTTAAATGACACCTTATTTGTTGAAATTGACCAAGGCGATCAAATTTTACAACAGAAAATCTGCTGGAAATTCTTATTATTTTCTTTATTTTTCGCTGCCTATTTTCATCAGTTTCTCGAAAAGTGTTCTGTCGCAAAGTCCCCCTTTTCGGGGTGAGTCATCACATATACTCCAACCCACGAAATACTAAGAGCCCTACTAAGTCTGGGGTGGGGTGGGGATGTGAAGGGAAGAGGTACTCAACTTATCTTTGGAGAAACAAAACACTATCTTTAGGATGAGTCACACGTCAGAGGTGGATGTAAGAGCATTTGGAAACAGGCCCTTCATTTATGAATTCATTTCAATATATTTTAACTGTGAGTATATAAAATGTTTAGGAATTTGGGAGATCAAAAATGGGACCCAGTTATGTTTAGGGATTTACATGATTTATGAGTAAACACAATCTTGTTGAGTGCCATATCTACATGGAATTTACTTAATAGGTATTCCCCTTCTAAGTTCTTGAATCTTCAGCTTCTTAAAAACAATATTATTCTAAATCCATGTTTTTTCTTACATAGATGCCCCCCCCCCCCATGTGCTGATTTCAATCAGGTTACTACATACTTATTATTTAAAAGGCAAATACACTTATTGTACTCCCTTTGAAGTGACATGTATAATCAAAACAACAACGGAGTAATAAAGGCCTATCATGGAGTCTAAGCCTTCCTCACAATGTAAATATGAACTCTGAGAGAGTCAACTTATTGCAGATGCAGGGGATGTGAGTGACCTCTTAAAAAAAGAGAATTTTGCACAAAAAAGAGGAAAATCATCAGTAGATGCTATTTCAAAATTTCCAAGTTAGCTAATAACTCATCCAGTAATCATTAGCAATTTCCTTGGAAATGGTCATTTGTATAGTTGTGAGAGAGCTCTGAAATTTTGAAAGAGTATCTACTGATGCTCAGGCTATGCTCTGCTGAGCTCACATTTCACCATTTTACCTCTTTAGTCGACAACTCTTTCGATATGTGACTGAAGTATTTCTGTACTTGTTTCTAATAAAACTTGAATTCTTAAAGGGGCATTGGACAAAATTTCGAATTTTCGTTTGTGGATGATTTACACTTCCTATGTTAGAAAATAACAGTCAATTTCCAGATATCGGGAAAATTTTGATCAAAACCTTCCAAAAAGTCTAAAATTTGAATTTTATTTTATTTGTTGATTTTGGGTATGAGGCTATTCTATAAACATATTTATTGCTGCTATACTATGAGAAAAGGGTCAAAGATGTGTTTGTAAAACATTCTTTTAACATCATAGATTGCAGAAACATCAAAAGAAATTTTAAATTTTCATTAGATCTCCTGAAAAGTCCAATTCTAGAAATTCAACTATAGAGGGCAGTACTTAGGGAAAAGTTTGGGGATGATGCTGAACTTGTCCAATGCCCTTTAATACAAAGACAATTTCCTTGTGTAGTCACCATGTGGTGATGACTATCCACATCTATTAGGCCCCAAAAAGAAAATTGTTTTATTGGTTACGGCGAACAAAAATAGGGTAGGTAGGTAGGTAGGTAGGGATTCTTTTTTTTTTTTCAACGATCTCCTTTTTAGTGTTAACCAACTCCATATACAGGGGCAAAATCCCCTATTTAATTATGCACCTCAACACATTTGATGCTATAATAAAATGCAGTTTGCGGTTTGGGGCCACATTTCCGAACGAGGTACAGTGAACAGCCGATAGCTGCCACAACCATTGCTATTTTGTACTCCCCAGGTGAAAACATTTCTTGTCTTTTTCAATGAGCACTGTTGTATTAGAAAAAAAGAAGTTTTGCTGTTTTTAGGGTCAGTCGGTTGCTTTTTTATTATTTTTTTGTTCCAAAAATGTGACCTGCTCTGTCGAAACCCGGACAAAATCGCACAAATCCCTTTTTCAAATTTTACCAAATTTAAAATGGCAAAGTTATAATCTTTCCAATGATATATCACACTTCAGGATTGCTCAATGTTTTGTATGTCAAAAAGTGATATTTAGGTTGAAAATTCCTTTGTTTTCTATTGATTTGTGACAAGTTTATTGGGCTATATCTCCTTAAGTGTTCTGGCGACTTTGTCTGGGTTATGTGGGAGCAAGTCACAAATATTAATTAAAAAAAATGAAGGGTACGGCCTAATTTGAGGGTCGGTTGGGTTACGCCAATATAACAATTTTTTTAGGCCTTACATAACAACGCTGATGCTTAAGTCACATATAGAAAGAGTATTTGCAGAGCTCCAGCCAAGCTAACATGCCGCAGCAAACGAAACCCACACGAGTTTTACAAGTTCACATCAATACATCTCAAATCTAACGTTCCTGTTGGTTTTCTCTGCTGTGGCTACGCTGATAACCTTGGTGTCGGCGTTTCACTATTTACCTCAGACTGCCCACTATCGCAGATAACAGCTGATCATATGACCAGTAATATTACACACGCACACCTTTGCTGCTCACTCACCCTATCTATAACAACACGGCAATTGTTTGTGAGTGAGGGCTTTGGAAAAGAGGTTGACAGAATAGCTATGTTTACAGGCGCAACTTCTGCATGACGCGCCGCGTTTAACTACAAGTTGCAAGAAATTCACACAAACACCAATGTCCTACGCATGTTATATTTGATGCTCAAACAAATGCTATCAGGATGCGGACCAATCAAGTGCTTAGATTTATTAGCAGTTACCTTTGCTTATTTTGGTTATTTGGTTAAGATGTCGGAGACCAGTGTATACTGTGGCATGACAGCTCAGCCAAATCTCCACCAACTACTCTTTCTATTTGTGAGTTACCTTGTGTACTGCATCGTTTAACTTGAACGTTAAGCGATCGTCGGTGTTTAACAAGCACTAGAATTAGACCAATCACACACTGTAAAAACGTGCGTGAACAAGTTGATTTTCATGCAAACTGGGTAGCAACAAGCGTCGTGCTTCAAAAAACCCATGAACAGAAAAACTTCATTCTCGAAAATACTGTAGTTCACCCTTAGTATAGTGGGTAGCTACATCCAGATGTATTGTCTGTAACCTGAAGATCTAGTCTGATATGGCATAGTTGTCAATTAGTCATCATCTCTGGATTTGCACCAGAGCCTAATGAGTGATGCAGATTGCACCATTGCCAAGTCTGTGGGACAAAGACCTGTTGCAAGTACTGACTCCTGATTCCTAGCTTTTAAGTCGTGTTACTTATTGTACTAAATCATCCAGTTACCATACACCTGTTTCAAATCTCTAAGGCTGTGTTCACACTAGTCATGACTACTCGTGTCTAGTTTGTGCTCCAGTCTTGAACGGCTCTAGAGCGAGTCAACTTAGCAATGTGTTCATACACAGACACAACTTGTGTGTTAACATTTGAGTGGCTCGTGAGCGAGACACACACAAAGCGAGAGACTTGAAATCAGTTTTAGTCACAAGCGAGGCACTTTATAATTGCGTTCACACTTGTAATCAGCTCGTGAGCGGTTCACGAATAGGCAAAATAGTCATGACTATAGTATTTTTTAAAAGTCAGGGCACCTCTTGCATAATGACACAGGGAGAGCATATTTTTGATTAGATAAGGACAAGGATCCTCTCATCAATAAATGCAATCCCTGCATGCATTGCAGTTAATATGAAGAGTGATTTATACACCTATATATTTTCTATGTATAGCAAATATCATTGGTATATTATTTCCAAAAGCTGTTAACGGAGAATGAGCATGAAAGGGTTTTATATGGTTCAGAGGATTAGAAAAGAATTGACATGCGGATCAAGGTAACACGATCCAATAGGCCAAATGCAAATTTCAATGTGTTATGCGTGCTTTTCCTTTTCTTTAACTATTTCATCATCACAAAAAATAATTGAACATTTAGATGGACATTTAAATGTTCCAACCATGGTTCGTTGATAATTTATAATTAGCGAAGGAACAGTGCAAAAATGTGTTAGAAGTAGTAGTCAAATGATAACAAACACGTTCAAAGCTTTTGATTCCAATCATATAACGAATACCATATTTTTTACTATATGACCTTTCTCAACACTTCAATTCAATTGGTTATATAAATGCAAATACTTTTACCTCTTATCATGAATAGAAAGACCCAAAACTTTTAATGAGGTGCCCTGGCTTAAAAAATCGACTATAAATGTTCATGTGTGAACAGGCCCTTAGTTATCGACTGTATACAATTCATGCATTTTAGAATTAAGAATCAGAATTGATCAATAGTTACAGGGCGCAAGGTCAATTGAACTCACCTATCACGGACCTTACTCTATGAACTCCCTCACTCGGCATGCTTAAAATGTAACATATATTCCTAGTATATTCCCGTCTTATATTTCGGCACTGTTGAAGCTCGTTAATCTAATACTCCAGCAGTAACATTAATCTGGTGATCAATAAAATCCAATTATCCACAACATAAGAGACCAAATATCTTCAAAATGAAAGACCAAAGTTTCCAACTCTAAATATCCACAAATTTGAAAGACCAAGTACGTTGAATAGCTACGTCCTGTACCGGTATCGCCGCCTCGTGTTTAAAATCCTCCCACTCTAACACTCCATGCCATGTGAGATAAGTTGGAGCTATTAAAGTTGACAGATGGTTGAAACTACATCATAAAGAGTATCATTACATGACTTGAACAAGATGTTACACCCTTGAAATGGACTATTTCGCAGGGGGTGGCTACTCAGGATAAACTTGTTGCTAACTGTTAGCACAAAATTGCAGGAAAGGGTATGGTTTCTGAAAAGACATGACACAGATATGACGACAAGGGAAAGGGTAACAAAATCAAACAAAATGACCAAAACAGATTTTATTTTTAAACTACTTGGCTTTTCAGGAGATCTTTTTATGTATTACAACATCTTGGTAATTCATGAAGTTCAAGCCAGATCTTAAAACGTTTATATTTGTAAATAAAAACTTCTTGTGTTTACAGTCACTATGAGGGATTGGTAAAAAGAAGGATGACCACTGTTTGTAGCTATGCATGGTTTGTCTCAATGTAACAAGTAGAACTCGGGTTTAAAGTATGTCCCCGCCGAATGTGGAGATCAGTAATGCATATTGAGCTGAACTCCTGTGACCTTGAATGACTCCTGATGACCTTGAAGTGACCTCAAAAATTTTTGGCATCAACAATCGACTCGCTCTCTAAGTTTCATGTCTGTACACCAAGGGTTACCCCATTTGACCTTCTTTGACCTTTGATGACCCCGATGACCTTTGATCTACTAACCAATACAAAGGGGCAACCACCCACAAGTTTCAGGAATTACATTTGGGTTAAAATTTTCTGCAAGGACACACAGACAGAGCCATAATAGTCCCCATCCCGAACTTGTTCTGTGGGGACAATAAGTTGCCAAGCTGAAGGCAATTTTACAGTGAAGGATTCCAATTTTGATCCCTCTGATCTTGGAGGAAAGGATAACATACATGTACATGCATGGATGAAAAAGTGTCAAGAAACATTGCAGGAAAGCAGATACAATTCTGAGGAACATTTAAAGGCCCTGTAATACGTTAATGTATATGCTTTTAAAAAGTAATAGTATAAAGTGTTTAAATGAATCACCCACTATCACCCATGACTTTTGATTTGTTTAGCTTAATGGGTTTGTTTTGGGTAGATATTAATTCCCTTAAAATAACTTGGCTTAAATATGCTTTCTTTTTCTGTTATGGCCAATTGTTGAATTAAATTTGGGATCCCAAATATGTGATGAATCACCCCGAAAAGGGGGACTTTGCAACAGAACACTTTTCGAGAAACTGATAGAAATAGGCAGCAAAAAATAAAGAAATTAATAAGAATTTCCAGTGCAGATTTTCTGTTGTAAAATTTGATCACCTTGATTAATTTCAATAAGTAAGGTGTCATTTTAAGGGGGGAAAGCACATCATTCATTTTTGCATTTTTGCAAATTTATTTTGTACCATAACTTTTGAACAAAGTGCTTAAAGTTAATAAAGGTATACATTTCCAGAAAGGAATTTTCACAAGGAACATGATGGTGATGTTGATTTTTAACCAAAAATCACATTTTTTGAGAAAATCATGAAAAA
>JXSR01S001780.1:197905-214853 GCA_000969725.1 Ophiothrix spiculata
AGCCCCAATTTTCAATTTCTAGTAAAAGCATGTATGAGATGCAACCTGAGGGTTTTGTACAACATTTCATAAATTTGCCTATTTTAACTGCATCAGTACACCAGTCCATCAATTCCGGATATGCACATATTCTAGTGGTAGCTATAAAACCCACCCCCACCCCCTCAAGTCACTCAAGAATCTTGACCTGGAATACTTTCCTAATTCCCCTTAATTACATCAGTGATCAGTACTTATGGTTCGTAGGGACTGCTATCTTCTGAAAGCATTTTGCTATCGAGGAATCTAAATACTTGTACCAGTCAAAACTTAAATTATTTTGAACAAAATTCTCAGCTGCGCTTTATATCTACTTTTCATAACTGTCAAAAATACTGTGACAGTTACAAAAAAGTTCTTTTGATTGACTCAAATTTGCAACACAATATTCTTGAATGTTTTGTTTTGTTTTGTTCGTGTGATGAAAAACATGACACTCAATTCTTAAAATTTGTCAAATTTCAAAAAATAACTTTACTCTTGCATCCTTCATGAGTGCAGTTTTACAATCTTCATAAGTTGTTTGTAAGACGTATTTTAAAGGTGCCTCAAAAGCATCAGAAAACCAAGTATTTGGAAATAGTTAGTGATATAATAATTTTATAATTTCTAGATACCACATTACAAAAATATTAGTTGTACTAAAATAAATTTCAAAGTTTGGTTCAATCTACTGAAGATGGTAGACTGCTTTATCTGGTATCACTTCTGACCAACTCGACCGGCTTCAGCGCATTCAAAATAGCGCCGCTCGTCTCGTCGCCAAAAAGAGAAAATTTGATCATGTTACTCCCATCCTCAAAGATCTTCACTGGCTGCCCATTGATTTTTTGCATTATTAAGTTCAAATTATGTGTCCTAGCTTTCTGTCTTTTCGAGGGTACCCTTCCACCCTACCTTTCTTCAGTTTTATACACCTATAATCCTCCCCGCACTTTACGTTCCGGCTCTCAAAGGATTCTCAAGATAACAAACCCAGATCTCAAATCTGCCAGTGAGCATTCATTTCGGTTTCAATGTCTCAATGTTTGGAATTCACTTCCAAACAACATCCTCAACATTTCCTCTCTCAGCCACTTTAAATCTGAATTAAAAACCCATCTCTTCCTTCAGGCGTTTCCTGATTCTTAATTTTTCATTGTGTTTGTCCTTGTTCATTGTTTTTGATTGCACACGCTTTGAGATCCTTTGGATGATTTTTGCACGTTATAAGAACGCTTAATTATTATTATTATTAGACTTCAGAAATGAAGATCAAAGCTTTACCAAATGTATATGCGATTCTCCACTGGATACGCAAACAGTTTGACACCTATATCACAGTTGTTACCCAAGTGACTGAGTCATCCTCACCTGATCTGATTAGCTCTAGATTAAGATCAGATTGGCACTAATCACCCCCTCCTGGGAAATTTGTGGGGTGTATCAATACCAAACCAACACGAAATCTCTATACTGTAGCTAGATGGCAGTTGCTGAATCCTGATGGGATTAAAATTTAACTTAACAAAAACCCTCTCTTAATATAAAAATATATTGTGATACTAAAACAAATAGAAACATTTCCCCACTGACCCTCCAAATCATGTATAGAAAGTAGAGCCTGCAAATCAGTTAATTTTGGGTAGGAATATTCAGAAGTCTCAAAAGGGAGCTCTGCTCCACTTCAAACCCCCTTATTTTTGCAAAGTGGTGCCTGAAATTAAGTGGGCACCACCAAAATGGAGCACCCTCTATTGAAAATTATTGGATCCACCTTGGTCTATACAAAAGATCAGTTCGATGTGTTTGCCACCAAACTTGTAGGTCTAGGATTTCTTACAAATTCTACCTTTGAACTGTCTTTAGCCTCCCGTCTTCTCTTAGCTCCTTGGAATATTTTGTCGGATCCCTGTTTTATAAAATAGCCTATACAGGCATCTCTTGAAAATGCCCCAGTCCCTGTCCCTGGTGGTAAATATGCCGGGTAAATATGAATGTCAAGGTCTTCACGTGTTATTGGACTTGAGATTCACACTATCCTTGTTATTGTAACATCAGATCCAATGATTGAATCAAATCAAAACATTCTTGTAGCTATCAAAGTATGAAAGTAATCTTGTGTACACCAACATAAAGTTGGTGTATAAATATGACACCAAACCACTTAAAATCTATACAAATTGATGTGGTGTAGGCCCTATACAGAAGATTCAGTACAAACCTTTGTCTTTGCCCTAAAAACCTTTTGAAAATTGTTTGTCTTCAAGAGGTTTTGGTTATCCGATTACAACCCCCCTCCCCGACTGATTAGTTGTTATTATATAATGTTGATCATGATTTCTAAAACATGATTCCAAACAGCTTTTCTACCTTGTCCACACCTAAAACATTTCATTTTTTAGCCTAAGAAGATAGATGAAATGCCTATAACAAATTCAAACTTTCATCGAGAGCTGAACTTGAAGCATGGCAAACATTTTGTTCATCAGAATTTGATACATAAAAAAGTCAAAAAGGTATTTTGCATTCATCGACAGTTGCACATTAGCTGTGCATTCCATGATATCTAAAATAAGGACTCCATCAATCAGATACCACATATCACTGATTCATATTGTAATAAAAAAAAAAAAAGTACGAAGCTTATTTCTAGCGCAAAGCGTGTATCTTAAGCAAACACATATAGTGATCTACAATGGTTGTCAAAAGATGGTCAAAATTAGCTTTATCCATACTCCTTTGACTAATAGTACGTTTGGTTAGTGTGAAAATGCGTATTTAATGTGATATACAATATTTGTTAGTAAAGCTGAAGTGATTGGAGAAGTCTGTGATGTCAAAATGTGAGCATTTGAAAGCTACTGGGGAGGGGTACTTGTTTTTGCACTATGATGTGCCCCCATTTGGGGGTAATTTTGAAAAAATGGTCCCCTGTTTAATCCTCACATGTTGTGTCACATCTTCATCCAACGACTTTCCTCCACTAATACAAGTGCCAATGAATAAATAATCGTGTAACCATGAAACGACTATTAAAGCACCCCCAACATCACTTACCAACTTGACAGTAATAGATGAAAGAATTTGTAGAGGAGGGGGCATCTTTTCCAACGATCAATTTTGTATAAAAATCTGTGTTCAAACAAAAAATTATGCAAATCACTGGATCAAAATTTGGTGCTCTTGCAACATTCACTAAAACACACCAACACATCGCCACACTGTTATACGACTGTGTGTGTGAAATAGACGTACCTTGCAAAGTGCATGTGAACTGACGTACGTGCGGTGTCACGTTATTGATTGAGTGCGATAACCACTCCCGTGATAAATGTCGACTTGATCGAGATGACTGATGAAGTCAATATCAAACAAACAAAAATGACATCATTAATGATTATCGTACTTCAAAATTAGACACCAATTTTACTTCTTTAAAAGTTTATCAGTGCACATAGCTAGGTCATATCGGACCAAAATACTTACTTGGTGAGCAAGAATATAGTTTTTGTTGATTGGCTCTGAACAAGGAATTTAAAAATAGGAATTGTAGACCTGACAAGGAAGACATCTTTTGCCCTATACATTATCATACCCACATCCCTCTGAATTTGCAGGTTTCTGGTTCAAACCTTGGCTGGTTATTTGTAACTGGTGTCTTGTGATAACGCCTTAAAAAATAATTGTTTGATTGGCGTAACATATACTGAAAACCGAATGCACATACAGCACCGGCACCGGGGATCGATCCCAAGACAGTCCTGGGCTCATTAGTGCCAACTAGGGAAGTATCACTGCGCTTACTCGCTTCCCTGATTCAGGCTTGCCAACCTTTGGAAATCCAAAAATGGGACACTCCTCCATCAGAACCATGTTACTTTTTAATTTGAATTTTTTTTTGGCAAAAAACATGACTTTCTTCATTATTTTGGCTCAGAAGGGTAAAAATATGGATAATTGATATATTCTGATCTGAAAAAAATTAAAGTAGTTTCATCATGCCAGTAATTGTATTTCTTTTTAAACATTTTCTCTTTATTTGCAGTATGGAAATGCAGGACGTCCCACATTTTAAGTGTTTAAAAGGCTAAAATGCGGGACTGTCCTGCGAAATGCGGGACGGTTGGCAAGCCTGCTGATTCATACCGGTATGATAATAACTGGTAAAGAAGGGTTGATTTTGTTTGGTCCGGTTACAATTTGGTGTTCCCTAGGGTTTCAGACTCCTCATTGAATTGAATGCCGAGAACAGATTGTAATGATTAAGACATATTGTGAGGGACAGAGTAATTACACAAAATTAAGTTTATTCAGTATATGGTCCTGTATAGTGAAGTCTTCATTAGTACACTTGCCTCTGAATCGGTAGGTTCTGGGTTCAAACCCTTTTTTTTTGGGTGCTGGAATGCCTTGTGATAATAACTGGTAGATTAAGTGGGGTGTGTTATGGTCTACAATTATCTATTCAGTGCAAATTCCCCTTTTTTAAACTTCCTTGTATCAAGAGCACTTCAACAATACTTTGTAGGCATTATAACAAAGCCACATGTAACTTACTTGATTTGATTATACACAAATATTTATAGGATATTTAAGGCCTAAAACTAAAAAAAAAATGTTTGTTTGCCCTCCGCGACCGACCCTAAAATGCCAAAAATTTGGGTCGGCTATTTTTTTTTTTTTCTTTCTTCAAACACCTAAAATATGAAAACTCAATATTTTTGATGGAAAATGTAAAATTAAACAGTATAAAGTCATATTTAGTAGTATAAAATGCATATTTCCTCTAAATAATGACCCCCAATCTTTTGTTAAGCCCTGCATTGCTTGGTATTCGCGATAAAATCCATGGAATGACATCATTCTTTAAAATATGTGAAGAGTAAAAAAAAAAAAAAAAAAGATCAACTGACCGACCGACACAAAATTTATTTTTCCACTAGAGGGCAAACAAAATATTTATTTATTTGGGCCTAATGAGCATATTTCAAACAAGATCATCATCACAAAATGCTCTTCCATTACAATATTTGATATCAAAAAAAGCCTTCCATTGTGCCACAATACAGCAAAATGGAATTTTATTGCGTAAAAGACATTTTCAAATTACACCGACTCTCTTGGCACTAAGGTCCATCATTGGGGTTTTTTTTGAAATACTACATGTTTAGAGAGTAAAAAAGGCAATCTATTTTTCACGAGATACTGGCCGGGCCCTCAGCTAGTACCACGAGAAAATTAGTTGGCGTTTAGCCTTGTAAACATGCAGTATTTCTGTCATATGCAAAGATATTTAATAATTCTGTTAATCCAAAAAGAAACCAAACTCATGAATTGGTCATTTTGCTTTCAAACTTGGACTACATCCATTATAATAGGCCACTCAAAAAATTCTTGGACTGTGGAAACAAAAATTCATAGTACAGGGCCGCTTTATTTATAAATGCAACCTGTACCCTGGATTTGTGTTTACAATGTCCAATAAATCTTTGTTTTGCCTACAGTAAAGATAAAACGCTGGCTATGTGCAACCAAAGTGGAAAATAGTTGTTACACTGAATTTATACTCGGTAAAAACGCAAAATGCAAATACATTGAGCTCATGCACGTTGGATTTTGAGCTCACAAATCCAATGCGCAAATGCTTTGTGCGTTTACATTTTGCGTTTGTGTGGAAAATAAATTCAGCTTAATAAAGATCTTAAATTGGTGTCTAACTACAACTGAAGCCTGGGATGCAAATAAAGTTGCTTTTTCCGTTGCTTGATGCCCACAAACTCATTTCATTCATCTAATATTCCAGTCAGAAGGGATGAGATACCACTATAATGTAAAGCAGAGTTGTTTGAGTTTGTCTACTCTATGCTAGCTTGAAAGAAAGAAGAGTACATAGATCAGGGTATTCAATGTACTGAATCAATATGTCTGATTTTAGAGTCTCCGATTAAGTGACAATTACATAGTGCCACATCAGTATCGTTGTGCTGTATGCGGTAGATATCAGGTAGATTTTCGTAATGGTCACTTCAGAGAAGCTATCACTTTGTAGTGCGTGGCTGAAGCAGACGACCATGTTTTTTACACGATGATCATGCTACAAGTACCACCACATACACCTTGAAACCAGCTATTGTGGTAGGATTTTATTACCGAAGCATTATTCAAGTATACTTGAATAAAGACAAAATACAAAAACCAGGGCAGAAACTCTAAAATCAGCATAAGAGATTGTTTACATTTGCACACATAATACTACATTTACTACACAAAAACTAAAGACTGAGAAGGAAAAGACAAATTATGTCATATTGAAAATGGAGTAGATACAAAGGTTATCTGATTTTTGATTAAGATCTAGAAAAGATGGTCTATGGTAGGGCCAAACCCTGGGCATACGAAGCTAGATGCCTTTATCAATCTTGGGATTTGCCTCGGATGCATTTAATCATAAAGCCAACTTTAATCAGTGTGCAATATTACTGGGAACTGGGAAATTTAAATATTTTATTTTAAGGAAAATGATGAGATATTGAACATCACCCATTTACATTTTATCAACAATATTGATAAATCGGTTTTTACCACCACAATAGTGCAATCCACTGCAAAAAAGGAGCGAGATCGAATTTATTATACCTGTCACCAAGCCCACAACCAAATGATAATGTTGAAACATCACATTTTGGGGAAATAAACATCAATGTCACATCAGAAAATATTTGATACTCAAGAAATTGTATTGCCAAACTTTCAAGACTTGGGGTTAGAAGTTATGTTTCAATTAGGGTAAAAGAGGTTAGGATAAAAGAGGGTAAGGTAAACGGGGTTAGGGTTAAAGAAGTTTAAGGGGTTATGGTTAAATAAAAGAAGGTTATGGATTGGGTTAAAGGTGTTGGAATAAAGTGTGATTTATGAGATGGGGCGAGGGATACAATGTACAACAAGTACATATGGTATTATAATTGTTGTATGTTGCTATCAAAATTGGAATTAAAATGATCATAAGAGTATAGACATTCAGATTTTTTGGCCTAATATAACTTACAAATTGAATCCTGAAAGTGGTCTTATTTTCCTCCACGTGAAGTTGATCAGAAACCATTTTCTTAAATATTATTTTCCTTTGATGGAACTTGTCATATGAAATGGCAGCATATAATAAACATATTTTCATGCATGCACAGGTGGGGTTTAAAAAGTACACTTAGAAAATTTACCACTATAGAATACCGAATATGTATCTTGAAATTTCAGAAGTGGTCAGAAGAAGGCAAGACATCAATGTGGCCTATAATACTAGGAGATGGGGCAGTCGGTCTATAGTGGTATACTTTCCCTGAATAAAATTGACCGACAGCAGTACACCACAAAACAAAACACTGATACAACAATGTTATCACTTACCGTTTTCATCATACGCAAGTGGTACGTTTGGTCCCTGGTGCCATTCCCCGTGAGCGTTCAGTGGTTGCCGTATTCTTTTTACAGGTTCCGCCTCCGATTCGTCACTACTATCCGCATACTGTATGACCTCATCATGACCATGAAAGGATCTCTGTGCTGGCTGGGTACCATCCTCCTCCGACTCCTCGGACGACTCGGTGTCACTATCGCTATCCATGTAATGAATATTGTTCATGTTTTCCAACGGTAATTTGAACAAATCTGGTGGTAGTTCTGTGGCTTTAACTGCAATCGCTTGAACGGGCTCTTCAATTTCAGGGATAAGTTCTTCCGGAGTTTGAAATGACTCATCAGTGCTGTTTGCGTTATGTGGCATCTCAAATTCATCGCTGTCACTGTCTGAACTTAGCGTTGGATCCGGTGATGGCAACGGAGCGGTTCTATCATCAGTCTTTGACGTTCCACGCCTGGGTCCTAACAAAGCCCATATACCACCACCTCTTGTTTTTTCATTGTCCGATTCAGGAGGGGGATTATCAGGTGGTGGTGGTGCTCTAGGACTATGCGACTTTCCGGGTATACTTCTGTGTTCACGGGAAACAGTCTTAACAAGCGATTCCATCGATGAACTATGACGACTTAAATCGCGATCGGCCATGTGTGGATAATGCTCGCCGACCAGAGTGCCATATTCTCGACCCATTTCTTCAAAGGGTTGAGAGAGACCTGTACTGTCGATAGTCGAAACGGAGCTTACACTTGTTCTTGCACCAGCTGGCTGATTTTCAACTGATGGTACTGTTAGTGTCCTTCTTGGTGCTGGCACGGGTCTTTTTGGTGCAGAAGCCTCAACAGTTCTATTTGATACACTTTTTATCATCGGTTCCTGCACAGCTAGAGCTGGTGATGGACTCTGTTTTCGTGATGGCTGTTTTCGTGATGGCTCCGGATATGGAACTGGAGAAGTATCTTTAGGAGCCGGACTCTTACTTCTTGTCCTAGCATATGTCGTCATTGCTGCACTTGTCATAAGCTTAATTTCAGAGTATGCGACAGACAATTCTCTCCTTGTAGGCGATAGAGGACGCTCAAGGTTGACGCTGACTGTCCTTGGAGTAACCCCTGATAAAAAGAACTCTCTCCTGCGATCAGCAAGAGTACTTCTACCGCTCCTATCGCTATCATAGCCTGATTTAGGAGCAGAATAATCTGATCTTGCAGTGGATTTCTTTATATATTCTGGTAGCACTGGTTCACCATCAGCTTCATCCGTCCCCCTTCTCGGTTGAGCTACGGGCTTGCGTTTTGAATTCTTCATCCGCCGCTCAGGACTGGGGCTGCTATCTGAACTGTACCCCATGTAGTCTTCCGATTTTGGCTTCCTATACAGGGAAGAATTTGATCTACGCACATCAGACCCATCGTCTCCCTCATCGTCTTCTGAAGTCATTGGTACGCTTCTCTTAATAAACTGCATCTTTTGCGGCTCTTTAACTGGCTTATACGACTGATCATCAAGATTTAAATTATCCGGGTGTTGAGATGTACGATACGGGAAAAACTGCTGCTGACGTTCATCTTCACTTTGCGTTTGCATATATTGTGGTCGGTATGAATTGTCGTCACTAAGTTCAGACTTAGCACGTCTGGGACGTCTCCTGTCTCTTTGAGATGGTGCACCCTGTTGTTCCATGTCATGCTCATTCTTGAGATCTTCAAGACGTTTTTTAGTTCTCAACTTCAGTTCTTTCAAACGTTCATACTCGGGTTCATATTCACCTGATTCAAGAAGTTCCGATGTTTCATTGTCAAGCAAAGCATACATTGCTTCCAGTTCGTTCAATGCAACTTCTGTTATTTTCTCTGCCTTAGCGCTTCGTTGCCTACCATCGTTTGAATCATTACCGGAACTATTTGCGAGTCTTAATGGTCTTGATTGAGAACCATCTCTGTCCCTATTCAGATCTGGTTCACTTCCATACCGTTTATCTCGTACGATTGTCTGCTTTATATCTTGTATATAAGCATCTTTCTTCTTCTTCAAGAAAAGTTTCGCACCAACTGAAGTAGCCGTTTCATGTGACGTATGTTGTGGACTTCCTGAAGGCATTCCATTTGATTCACTACTCGGAGGTGCAGCATGCGCAATATTTGATTGTGTCGGGGTTATAGTTTCCTCCGGTACCTCATCTCCAACACTCTTACTACGCTTTTTCTTGTCCTCAACTAGATAACCCTTGACTCTCTGACGAAGCTCTTGCATTCTTCTAGCCTTATCATCTGGACTTAAACTTCTTTGTGGCGAGGCAGATTGTGTTGGTGAATGCCTAGGGGAAGCCTGTAATCCTTGCTGGGAATTTGCTTGTAACTGCAAGGCATCCACGCTACGTGACCTCTTCGGTGAACCCATCTGGGGAGATAATCCTCTTGCAGGTACTTCACCAGGGAATTGTGTACCATAAAACATAGCAGATGGAATCGGTGGTTGATAGTATCCACCTTGTTGTAAATAGGGTGGCATATTATAAGCAGCACTGTAAGTCTCCCGCGATTGACCGTAAGGCATGTAGGGGTCATGTGCGAATCCATGTGGGCTATATCTCTGATCTGGTCCTGGTGGCCATCTTTGTGGTGGTGGGATCCCAGAAGGACTTTCGTTTCCTGGTTTGTGTCCATAAGGGTGTCCCGTTCCATAATGCATCCCTGGTGTTGGTGAATGGGCCCCAAAACGAGGATCCATTGGAGACATAGCTGGGCCATAAGGTGCATAACCTGGATGTATTGGTGCAAAGTTCATCCTCGGTGGTAATTCTCCATAAGGCCCATACTGATATGGATTGTATGGGTCTTGAGGCCTATTTGGTGCATAAGGCACATGTGGATTATAATAAGGCACTTGATACATTGAATTTGGCACTTGGTTGTCACCTTTAGAGGGCGCTCTACCACCTTGTCGCTGCCGTTTTGGCATATCACTTGGATATCCACTTTCTTGAGTATCTGCTTGTTCTGGTTTAATAATACCCTCTTGCGTTATAGGTATTTCAGTAGCATGTCTACGTTGAGGGCGCCGTCTTCGATGTTCGGGCTGATTATCATAGTCCGATTGATCACTTTCGATACTCTCCTGAGAGGATGACCTAAGTTGCTCTCGTCTCTGCTCTCTCCTGGCTAAATGCTCTGCCCATTTTGAATCTTGAGATGAGGTTTGTGTTTGTGCTTGTTTATCATCTCTTGGCACTTGAGCCAAAGCATGTTTGCTGCCCTCTGTTGGCAAACTAGCCATTAAAGGAGCACTTGATTTTTGTTGTACCATTTCTTGAGGAACATCCACAGCCATTTCGTGTGGTCCATCTACTACATAACCACCATCATCTCTTGCCCAAATTCCACCGTTCTTTAGATGATCCGCATAGCCATTTGTATTTGCATAGTTTGGATCCATTTGCTTGCGATCGGTATTTTCATACACTGGGTCACCTTCTGATGGGTGTTTATATGAACTAATACCGCTATCACTACTATAGCCTTGTTTAGAACTCGGTGGGGCGCTTCTCCTACCAGATTTCATCGGATCTGAACTTGCTGGATGCTGTTGTGTCATGTACTGACTCTGTTGCGAACGTGGTACGTGCTCGCGTCGTGATTGTCTGGAAATACTACCATGATACGCTGAGATTTCTTGTTGGTACCGCAGTCTTGGATCTCTTTTCCAACTCGGTTCGTCTTGATATGAACCGCCATATGCATACCCTCCTGGGGCTGAACGAAGTGAATCGGAGTGCTTCAGATGAGATGGTTTATAAGATCGCTCATCTGGGCCATATCCACCTGGAACTGAGCGGAGTGAATGACTATGCTGAAGAGGATGTCCAGGGTGGTGGTCCCAATCCAGTTCCGGCTCACTTATAGCATCGTTTTCTCCATCACTACGATATGCTCGGTTTGACTTATCAATATTTCTTCTCGCTCTGGGCCCTTGTCTACTTTTATCACTTATATAATCACCCATAACTGATCTGGATCTATATTCTTCAACATCTCTGTAAGTTGGTGGGTTATCATGGTAGCTATCAGGCAAAGATCTTTGTCTGCGGTATTGAGGCTGCGATGTGGTGGCACTATGGGTCTGTGTACGCTCAACGAAAGTACCATCTGATTGTGTGTATCTCGACGACGGATAATTGGCGTAATTTGGATCTTGTTGGGACACCTTGAATGCAGGCTCTCTTGGCGCAGTCTTAGGACTGTTAGTACCAGAGTGAGGAGAATCGCTGGCTGAGTTAGGATCATAGTCTGGGCCTTCGGGTATATGGATGCGATTCAAAGACTGCTGTCTACGGGGTGGTTTAGGTGGGCCATCGGGTTCATCATCCGGCGCTCTATACGCAGTCACGGCAATAACAGTATGCCCTGTGGTAACACGCTGTCCGCTTTCATCAAAATGAAACTCCACCTCTTCTCGTTTGGCTTCAGAGTTGATGGTGACCTCTCTGTTTCCTTGCGACACAAAGGCATGATTGTGGATCCTATCTGGACTTGGGGATCTGGGTCTACTCTGTCTTGGGAGACTATTAGTTCTTGGGGGACTGCTGCTTCTGTGAGAGGGAAAACCAGTTCTGGGAAGAGTTTCGTTTCGAGTGGGACTCTTGTTCCTACTGTAGGCTCTGTTCGGACTGTAACTTCTGGAGGGACTCTGAAATGATCTTGATCGTCTTGGTGAGGAAGGTGGTTTGCCTGGATCATAATCTCTTTGATAGCCATAACTGTCTCCATATCTGAATGAGTACGAAAGAAAAATGTAGAAATGAATATTACATAAATAATGTCTCTAATGATGCACACAAGAGCCCTTGGAAGTGATACTTTTGACAGTCACATAGATATAGCTGTCTAGTGCAAAAATGTATCACTATTTAATATTACCGTATATTAAAGGAGCAATTCATGATCCACTTTTCACCCTCAAGGTCACGTCTATCAAATTTGATTTTTTTAGCTTATAAGAATCCTCAACTGATATATGATACGATCCCCAAACCATTCTTTCATATGTGCTTTCATTTTTGAGAAAAGTGAGAAAATGTGTCATTTTCTATTTATTGTCGGGGCCCCGACAGTAATTACAACACAGTAGCCTATGAGGATTTTCAAAATGCTTAAAAGCTCTGTAACTTGGAAACGAACGGTCGGAATCAAGTGAAATTTTCAGTATATATTTATTTTAAACTCTTCTTTACATTTAGCTAGAAAAGAGGCCACATCAAAATCATGAATTGCACCTTTAAGTGTGATGGGAGAAATATACCATCCCAAATTGAAAGTTTGATTACTCCATTTCACAAGCCACTAAGTGAAATAGAATAATTAAACTTCCATGAGAGAATACATATTTTTCCTGTCATACAATACAAACAGTTACTATTTGTTTTATATCACTACTATAAAAATTCCATCATTATTATTTTAGAAGACTGTGGTTTTTGATTGTTTATCACTAAAATGTTTGTGCATTGACCACATGTGTTTGTGCCACCACACAGAGATATGAAGGCAAAACATGGCAAATAAATGATGGGTTGGCCCATCAAATGTCTTCAATTTATGGAAAAGTGCAGCGACAGCACCAGCATCTCAATTCTGGGGAGCAAACGGGGGGGGGGGGGGTTTGGGGGGCGGGCAAGGTTAATTTCTGGGGGGAGGGCAATTTTTTGTTTAAATTAATGCGCTACATAATTTGTTTATTTTGGCTAAAATAATGATACTTAATAGTAAAATGTGTACGTTTTATGTCAAAATGATCAATAAAAAGGGGTACTTGAGAGAAATTTTGCGCCTAATAGCATCTGATTTTTTTTTTTTTCGGGGGGGGGGGTCCCCCTGGTGCCGCCACTGGAGGAGTGACATAATGAACAATAAAGTCACTGTGATTCTGAACCTATCAGCTAACCCACATTTCCATGATTTGGTATCATGCTATGCGAATGATCATTATGATGTTTGCCACGGGATATATAGACTGGTTGCTACACTTTGCTATTTTGTTTGTCTGAAATTGGACAATTTAATTCAAATTGAGATCAAACAAAATATTGATAGAGATTGAAAACTTTGCAATGTGTACTTTTTAAGCTGTTATGTACCGTGTTCAGGGCCCATATTCATGAAAAGCTGCTAAGGCCAAAGGGAAAAAAAGTCTGTCTCAGCTTCCCGCACGCATAGCTTTTGCAAATCCAAATTAAGCGTATTTCCTTTTTTTTTAGGTTTTTGGGAGATTTTCAGTTTTTTTCATCTTTTTTTCCTACTACTTGGAAAAAAAAGTTAAATAAATGGCCGCGAAAAAAAACATAGTGGCCGAAAAATGCAATAAAAAAAAATTAGGGGGTATTTCCGCATCCGCGTAGCCGTTTTTTACTAAAAAAAAGGAAAGGGAAAAAAAGCGCATAGCGCTTAGGGTTTTGAACTTAAGTAAGCTGAGACAGAGTTCTTTTTTTTTGTGGCCTAACTCTATTTGGCAACTAACCTATTGTCCCTTTGTCAAATTTTGACTAGTCAATAGATTAGTTGGCAACTATAGAGTTAGCAGCGTTTCGTGAATATGAGCCCCAGGTCCATATTCATTCTAGTTGGCAACTAGCCTATTGTCTACTTGTCAAATTCTGACAATATTTTACCATGATATACTGGTAGATGACCAATTTCATGGGTTACTTACTTGAATTGCGCTTTGTTGTTCACTTGTACCCCTGCTAGTATAACCCATGACAAACTAACAAGACGCAGCTAGCATCTAGTTTAATTTTAGATGCTACAAAGAAGCAAACCGGCTTAACAATGTTCAGCTTAAGCATCTTTGTTAGCATCCAGCTACAATCTTTGAAAAAATGTGTTGGGACACTTGGGTGTTTTTGACGATAATTTTTTTAATGAAAAATGTAATTTTTATTCTATAATTTTTGAATAAAGTTCAAGGTATGGCTTTAACCATTCTTTAAACCTGGACCGCCCCTCCTCCCCACCAAACAATGTTGAGAGATGCTACAACAAATTTGCTACCATGGGGTCTGTCAACACTGAAGCGGGGGAGAGGGGGCTCATTTTAAACATTGCCATTGAAAGTGTCCCAACAGTTTTTTCAAAGATTGTTGATGCTACCCGCATCTTGCAAGTATGTTGTGAGGTTACATATATATTTGCATTTCTCCAGCCCATTAGATAAAAAGAAGTTTTCAAAATGAATGAGGCTTCATTGATATAAGCAGAACTGATAACTTTTTAATGAAGTCTGATCCATTTTAAAATCTATACGAACCACTATTTACCTTCCATTCCTCTCATAAGAGCCATTATAACCATCCTGCCTGCTCCTTCTACCCTGCGGACTCGCATCACGCGCCGATCGTCTGCCGTCATACATCTGCTGATCACGATGTGGACTTACATCACGTGCCGATCGTCTGCCGTCATACATCTGGTGATCCCGGTGCTGATCGTAGTGTCGATCAGGGTGCTGATCACGATGTTTATCTCGATTCCTTCGATGAGGATCGTACGCTCTATTGGGATCGTGTGACCTCCTATGAGGCTCCCTCAAATCATCATATGCATACGTCCTTCTGTGTGCTTGTCTTGAGTCTTTATCTTTAGAATCTCTGGAATCACGGGAGTAGGAATCTCGTGAGGATTTTTGGTAACCAGAATCGCTACTGACAAATACGTCATCTGTTAAAGAGTTATAATTGGAGTCAGTCTTATCTGAGTCCCCATTTTGGAGTTTCTTATTTGCATCACGAGTTGGGATGATACTGGACAATCCCTGCAGAAAAGATAAAAAAAGATAAATGCACCTGAGTTACAATCAATCAAGACATCAACTCGCAAAATACTTCCTGTCAGATGAGCTCATCATTCGCCATCAATATAGTATGAAACACCTTGACCAAGTTTCAAGGAACATTTGGAGAATTTTTTTCAGGGGGAGCATGAGTCATTAACAGACCACACGCCGCTAGTCCGACACGGCACTAGTTCGACTACATACTTTTCCTATACTGTAGAGGTGCATCAGTCCTAAAATGAAAAGCACTGCACTAGTCCGAAAAAACACTGCTTCAGTCCAAAAATGGAAAACACTGAGCTAGTCGGACACTGCGCCAGACCGGATTTTGATTTGAAATGTAAAAACACTGCGCTAGTTCGAGTTTTCTGTCGGACTAGTGCAGTGCCATAATTCTGATCTGAAAACCACTGCGATAGTCCGACAAAAATGGATTGTGTATATTTCAAACAGAAATCCACTGTGCTAGTCAGAATTTAAAATGCACTGCACAAGTCCGACATTTCAGATTTGGACTAGCGCCGTGTATTTCATTTTCGGACTTGCGCCGTGTCAGACTAGTGCCGTGTCAGACTAGGAACATGTACCCGATAACAAAGCCCTTTGTATTATCAGGTTCAGGTAGATGCCTGGTTCGCTAGAAGTGTTGAATGTCATATCTAAGATAATTAAAGCAATATATAGTGATATATCTGTTCCTGATTATGCATGTTCTGCTCTCTGAAGTTCAGAGTGAGTTTTAATGATTATTTTAATGCAAAATTCTTTCTTTCATGGATCAAATATGAATCAACTTTGTGATATTATCACATCTTAAGACAACAAGAGCTCCTTTAAAACGTGACCTTGTTACATATTTTCAACTCCATACCCCTTTAAATTGACTTCTGTCAAACATCATTATTCTCCAACACATCACCAGGGCTGTGATAGCTTATAAGCATTCTAGACTTGAACCAAATCCTGTTACAATCCTCTCCAATTGTTTCATGTTCAAGATATTGTTATGCTGCAAACTATACAGCAACCCAGATTAGGTACTGTAAAACAAGAAATATTTGCGGAAAGAAAATTTTGCGAATTTCAGAATCTGGGGTTTTTGGCGGCATTTAAATTTCACTTATTGCACCAGCATGCCATTGAAATCATTACTGAATCATTGTACATTATTAATATTAGCTGCAAATTAATTTTGCGATTTTGGGGTATAAGCAAAATTAAATTGCTAGCAAATATTCCTTGTTTTACAGTATTTACATCTGGCTCACCCCGAAAGGGGGAAATTTGCGGATGATATCAATTTTGAATTTATCGTTTCATCTGTTACAACATTTTCTAAGCTTTAAAAATGACACCTATTTGTTGAAATTGATCAAGGCGATCAAATTTTACAACAGAAAATCTGCTGGAAATTCTTATTATTTTCTTTATTTTTTGCTTCCTATTTTCACCAGTTTCTTGAAAAGTGTTCTGTCGCAAAGTTCCCCTTTTCAAGGTGAGTCATCACATATATACTTAAGATTGTTAACTATAACTCTATGCTTTTTGCCCCTCTTCTTCCCCCTCATGGCCACATTTCATGACCCATTTCCATGTCAGTTTTCTGCAAAAAGCATCCAATATTGAACAAACTGGCCCGGCAAACTAGGTGCTTTTTGGTCTAATTTTAAAAAATACACTTAATTT
>JXSR01S001780.1:256054-270355 GCA_000969725.1 Ophiothrix spiculata
TTAATATGATAGAATACACTTCAAAGGTAACATTTCTGATGAAATTAGAAATTCGACCTTGGACGTGATTTTTGATTATGCTCCGCTTCAATGGCCCATATCTCGTAATTTACTATGACGGTATGTAGGAAAGAGAGTCGGCAGAGGGTAGATTAATATCTAGATTAATAAGTGCGCATTTCATGCACGACAAAATGTGTGAGAGTGAATGAAATGAGACAAAATCAATCCACGCACGGTCAATTTTGGTGTGTCCAATTCACAAGGCCTGTAGGGGCCGAGTGCATTGAACAGCAATCAAAATTTACTGCAAGTGCATTTATTTTGTCTCATTTTACGAGCATAATGGAAAGCAAATTTATTCATCGTATTCATACACTACAGAAAAATAATATTTAATCTTTTTCAAAAAGAACTAAAGCCTTTAACATGACCAGCAAAGTCCAAAACTTCTCTAAACTAAATTGAAATCATTGCCTGACAAAAACAATGAAACATTCATACGCACTAACTGCCCGCCACGCAAACTAGGACGCAACAAACGCAGTGCATTGTGAAGTCCCACTGCACTCCACATACTTTATATTCTTGCATTCTGATTGGCTAGGTGACACGCGGAGTATATGAATTCTGCACAACACCTAAATTATGTAATGGAAACATGGTCTAAACCTCACATCATTATACATTCTCATAACTGTAAATGTATCCAAATTCCCCTAAAATTCATGAATTTTACGAGATGCAAAACTTTTGAAAATTAGATTTTCTTCAAGTTCTTTAAAATAAGTGATTTTCAACCATGTCTATCATTATAATTTTTTGAAAATCTTGAATGAATCCTCGTAAAATGCAACAAGCAGCTATACTGTTCATGAAATTATAAGTTTATATTAGTGAAAACTGTTAAATTTTGCATGTTGAAGCAGGTGGCGCAGCGGTAGTTCCCCTGCCTTCCACCAATGAGCCCAGGACTGTCATGGGTTCGAACCCCGGTCCAGGCGCTGCATGTGCAATTGGTTGCCAGTCCAAACTTGCTTCCGCAGGTTTTTCTCCGGGCACTCCGGTTTTCCTCATGCACTTAAAAACTGACAAATAAATCTGACCATCTGACAGAGGACTCTCATGGAAAGCAGTGCTAGACACTGATGAGGCTATCCTCTATAAATATGTCATATTTATTTATTTATTAGTATTTCTTTCTTTTTGCCAAAGCAGAAAATAAAACCTCATGTGTTAAATTTGTGTTTTTAAGCTTCCTTTCAAATACTGTAAAGCACTTTAATTTCGCAGCATTAAAATTTAGCGAATTTGGAAACCCTCACTTTTTGGGTGCATTTTAATTTCACTAATTTGAATCATCTTGTTATTAAAAGCTATGTTAATTATTATTTTAGCGGCATTTTAATTTAGCAAATTGTGATACTAGCGAAATTAAAATGCTAGCGAAATTTTCATGCTTTACAGTATATGTAAGGCTACATGAAATTGTTTTTTTTTGCAGCATGTTATACTCGTAATGATGTATGTTGAATCCAAAATTCTCAAAATAATTAAAACCTCACAGAATACTGCACTAAACAGCATGTAGCAAAAGTGTTTTAACCCCTCCATGATGTTGTTTTTAGCCTAAACTTGTTTGTCGTATGGTTGTTTTCAGCCTAAACTCATCATCTTTTGTTGTTTTCAACTTTTCAGCCTAAACTCATCAGACAAAAAAGGGCAAGTTGCAGGCAAGCAATAATCTGTATCCACCCACATAATACACACCCATGTAAAAGAAGATATCAGGACCTTCCCATCATGCCTCGCTTCCAATGGCATGTTTTTGTACAGGAAGTGATGAGAGGGTTTAGGGATGAAACATAGCACAATTAGCAGGACTCATCCCAGTTTTGCATATTAGACATGTTTAATCCCTAAACCCTCTCATTAAAACCTGTAAAAAAATCCCAATGGAAACAATGCATGATGGGAAGGTCCTGATATCTTCTTTTCACCCATGTGCTCTGAACAATTAGACAAAATTGTTAATTGCATAACTGATTTGAAACAAAGCGAGTCTGATTGTTCGTTATAGTGCTTATGACCACAGTATTTGCATATAAATAATTACAAATTGTTTTTATTCATCTATTGGATGATGTTCATGAATTAAATAGCTTCACTCGGATATGACTTAAATCTCGGTCATTATAAGTTGATAATTTGAAAATTCCTAATTCTCTGGCATATACAAGTACATGTGCACAATGCACATACGTATATCTTTCTATTCAAATTCTAAATCCTTACTGTTTGAGTCAAAAGTGTTAAAATCAAAAGTTTGAAAAGAAAACTGCTAAATTCATTCTTTTCTGACACAAAAAACAACAACACTTTAGATCGTCAAGTAAGGTTAAGTGCCAAAAGTGACTCCACATACTTATGCATACAGGTATGAGAAAAACCTATTTACAACTGTTGGTTTATAAGTGATTAAACGTAAAGAATACAATGTTCACAAAATAATTACGTCAACTGTATTAATTGAATATATTTTTGCCCACTGCAATGATACATCACACATCTTTGACAGATTTGATAAAAACACTGGAATACACTTCTAAGCAAAAGTTTGGAACAATTCCAAAATCAAAATTTAAGTGAACCGTTATTTTATCCTAATATAACACTTGATAAAGTGTAAACAACTAATACAAACTTGAACTTCACATACAACCACTTGGCATTTTGGATTAACACAGGACCTTGGCATCTAATCCATCTGTTTTACATTCATTACATTCCATTGAATTTCAAAATACTAGATTAATCCAAGATTTGGGAACGAAACCTGGATTTTTTTACTAACTCCATAGTTTCAAATAATGGCAATGTAGTGTATTCATTGGTATTTAGATATCGTTCATTATTTCTATCATGAGGGATTATGTCATCTCGGAAACATATATGACCCCCCCCCCCTTTCCCATCATCTGTCGACTGCAGAGGAGGTGACTACTAGCTTTCTCCAACCACAACGATTCTTTGCTAATTCAGACAATTTATCAGAGCTCATCAAGTTGTCACGTGCCGAGATACAAAGCATCAAATATTTCTGAAATTGAGCACTGAAAAGTCAAAGAGCGGGTTTCCCTATTTTTAAAATTCAATGTCAAAATTGATGAAAGATTGTTAAAAACATGTCCCCCTTTTAGAAATATGGTAATATGAAAACCACATGGCCCTGGTGTTTCACACAAAAATACAAAACATCCAACACAAAACCATTAAGTTAAAAAATTTGAAGGTTAAAACATCAAACCCCTTTAATCATGTTTTCTACCACTACGTATGAATGTCCAATCCTATAAGTTCCTGTTCTATTTGTTCATTTCTAGATAATTCTACAATGCCTTCATCCATTCTTACCTTCTTCTTCTTCACAGCAGTTGCTGGAAGGTTGTAATATTGTTTAGCCTGCACTATCATCATCATGACGGCAATTGTTCATCAAGACAACATGCATCCAGCCTTCAAACAAAAACTATCTGCCACATAGGCCTATATCAAAGTCCAAGCAAGACTATCAGACACACAAATGTCAAAGTCAAGATGTCCAAGCAAAAGAGAGTCTACACTCAAGCACAGGAGAGTCAACACCATCCATCAACAATCACACCGAGTTCTCCTCTGAGGCTGATCATCTATGCCGGAGACTATGGTACAAGACAATCCAACAACCCGGTCCAACACGCCAATGTCAAAGTCAAGAGGTCCAAGCAATGGAGAGTCAACACCATCCGTCAACAATCACACCGAGTTCTCCTCTGACGCTGATCATCTATGGTACAGGCAACTGGGTACAGGACAATCAGCCACAAAATGCTGCACTGATTTCATTAAAATTTAAAGCTCAAGTTGTACATAGAAATCAGATGCTTGACTGCTGATGCTTGACTGCAAAATGTCAATAGGCTCAGTACTTGACCAAAACTATGAAATTTTTGGCTACAGTTTGGACAGAACCAAAAATAGATGCATCTGATTACAGTAACAATGTAATCGATGGATTGTAACAGAAAATGAGCAAAGCTTCTGAATTAATCAAACGCTTGGGCGCAAGTGCAAAAGTTCATAGTAGGCCATGCAACAAAATTCTGGTTACTCTGCCCTTTTCTCTGCACACACCTGTAACAATTTATGCAATATGTTGAGCTGCAAGTGACAGACTTGTTTGCAAACAAATAACAGCCAGCGCTACAAATAGAAACAATTCGAGCAATGTAAACATAGATGAATGTGGATGTGGCTGTAAACCCAGAAATGTCACTGTTTTCGTCCCAAAAATGAATGCGCATAAATCACTAAACAGGGATGTCTAGACTGGTGGCAATCACTGAAAAATTAGTTTGGAGTTCAATAACAGGCCAATAACTGAAATGATAGGCACAAAGATCCTGGGGGCAGTCCCATTCTGGAGGCAATCCGTATGTAAGGGTCAAGAGACCCCCTTTTTCAGCGTCGCTGGCACCCAAAGACCCCTATTTTTTTGCAATTTCATGTGCTCTCACCAAAAGACCCCATAATTTTTTATATTTTCTCTCCCCGAATGCCAATTTTTGCTCACCTAATCCCAAAAAATAGGCTCTCACCCAATGAACCCTCATTTTTTTACCAGTATAAAGCCCTTATATTTTAGTATTTTTCTCTCACTGAATGCCAAAAATCAGGCTCGCACCCAATAACCCATATTTGACTGCCCCCCCCCCCCCATCTCTCGACACAGATCTACAGGTAGGCAGGTAGATTACACATGAATTATCCGGTGAATTAAGATGTCATTCAAGTTATATTTTGTTCCTTCATATTTTCATTGAGGTAGCAGTGAGCTGAGCCCTGGGAACCGAGCCAGCTATCAATAGCTCAGATCCCTGTTTGGAGTGCACTTCAAAATTCCAAAATTCTGGTGTCCAGAAACGTGAGACACTATGCTCGCTGACATCGAGGCCAATTCTTATATTGTTCCTCCTCTTCCTCACAGTAATTTAGAAGTGTATAGCTTATAGCTATCCTGAAGCCCCTCCCACTGATAGAAGGATGTCCTCTCAAAAAGCAAAAATGGGCCTCGAAGTTCGCTGACATCAAGGCTAATTCTTATAATTGTTCCTCCTCTTCCTCACAGTGATTTAGAAGTACATGTATATAGCTTGGCGTGAAGCCCCTCCCAGTGATATGAGGATGTCATCTTAATAAGCACAAATGAGCCCAGCGGGGCGGAGCCTTGAGGATGATTGACAAGCTGGACCAAGTATACTTTATACGTCTCATCTGAAATTTTAGGGTTAGGGTTTAGGGTTAGGGTTGGGGTTAGGGTAGGGGTATGTTTAGGGCGGGGGTTAGGGTTTGGTCATGGTTAGTGAGTTAGGGTAGGGTCATGGTTAGTGTGTTAGGGCCGGGTCATGGGTCAAGTTTTTGATGGGATGTAAAGTATACGTTTTCCAACAGCTCTACTAAACCAGGACTATCCGAAGTCATGAAACTCAGTGTAGAAGCTACAGCTCCTGTTTCTTCAGGACTGTACCTCTGGGATTAAAAGTACAAAAATAACCTAAAAACTCCAAAAACCATTGTGGCAAACTTCAGTGCAAGCATTAACTCCTCACAATGCTCTCCTGGTCAAGTTCAAACTCCAAATGATTTTGACCAAGACTTTATAAAAAACATGACTTTTGAGGAAAATAACAGATTACAAATTGCTAGATCTGTCATTTAATTTATCAAAATCAGACAATATTTACATTTAGAGCCTACTTTTAAGTCTTAATAGTTGTGTAATCTAAAATGAGTTTCTAGATGGACCTCACAAGGGAGCACCGTAGGCACGGGTGGGTGAAAATCAGACCCTTTCACGCCATTTTTTTATGATGAGCATGAGTATCTCTTTATTGTTTGAGTGCCCCCCCCCCCCTCAAATCTAGATGGACTAGTTTTGGGTTGAGGGAAAATATAATAGTCACCCATCTACCACTCTGCTTGAATTTTATCTTTAACAATATGCCACTTTGCTTGCATTTTATCTTTAACAATATTGTTCAGTACCAATACCTCCACAGGACTTCTATAAAATAATGCCAGCTTCTCATTTCCTACAAGCCCAACCATACCATCAAGCCTCGCCCAGTGACATAAAACTCAGGAAACGACACAGACATAGTGTCCACCCTTCACCCTTTCAAAAGGGGGGAAAAAATGAAATAAATAAATCATCTAAAAAATTTAAACTTCTTTTCAAATAAAATTTATTCTGTCAGTTCCTTTGCATTCATGAACTCTCATTGACAAAAATGCATCATATTTATGTAAAAATCAAAATTTGTAAAAAATCAATAAATCATAAAAATTTTTCCATATCTTTTCAAACTATTTTTGACAGTATGGGCATGCACGAGTTCCCATGTAAAAAAAAATGCCAAATGGAACTTTTTTTCTATCTGGAGGATTGATACATCTGTCTATTTGTAAAGTTCACCCAAAGGCCACAAAGGTAGAATTCATTTAGTTGTCACGCATATGAAGCACCTCCCACCCGGGGGGGGGCTACTTAGTACAAAAGGGGTTATGGGGACGTGCCGCAAATTCGGGTAGCAAAATCAGGCTTTCTGGAATTCCAATCGGTCCTTTTTCTTCGCAAAATGGGGTATTTTGATGGGTTTTCTTTTCAAAATTTTCGGAAATTTGCGCCAAATGCCACAAATTTTGACATTTCTTCTTAAAATGTTTGAACATTTTGCTAAAATATAACAAATTTGGACAGAAAAAAGGAGATTTTTTATTAAATATGGGTCAAAATTTAAAAGATTTGGTATATGGATGGGTCAATTATTCTTAAAAATTGGTATTTGGATGGGTGACTTTCAAAATTTCCCAGAGGCACGTCCCTACCCAAACCATATCTGAGTAGCCCCCCCGGGCCTCCCACATGCCGATTCCATGTAACAACAGGTACATTTCTGACAGTTTATAAGTTAATCAGGATTGAGTTTCTACTGTGTTGGCTAACTACTGTGCGATCTAGAAACCTGATTTGCACGATTTGACTAAATCCTCGGGCTGAATCCTCTCTCTCCGCTGGAGTTCGGAGAATGAAAAAGAAGAGTTTTTAATTACATAAAGTAAAATGTTGTTTTAAGGAAGATCATGTGGAAGGATACATAACAATAGCCCTATCCTTTCAATTTTATACTAAGGAAGTCCAACTCTTCATCAGTAATAATAGGGTTTTTGTTAAGGTTTTATGTTTAAAAAAGTGTTTTGGGGTTTTTTTTCGGGTTAGGAATAAGGTTAAGGTTTAAATAATTATTGGTTATGTTTTGAACTTGGTTTGGAACAAGTCATCATAAAGGTGTATTAGAATTGTGTCATTCTTGACAAAAATGGAACATGCCAATGAATGGTGGAAAATTGGAAAAAAACAAGCCTGACCTGACTTGGGACATTATTCATAATTTTGGATTTATAGGGTGTGCCCTTCATGAAGAACTTTTCAAGTGCTGGGAATTCTGTAAAATGAAACTTATTATGTTTCATAACAAAATAATTGCCGCAATCCTCTCTGTTGGAGTTCCGATATAGAAAACATGGTTCAGAGGAAGAATTTTTAATCAACAACATGAAGAAAATGCTGCTTTCAGGAATATATCATCGAACTTTGTACTGTGATCCGTAAATTGAAACTTAAAATGTTTTGATACTCTAAAGAGTGCAAACATCAGGATTGGGCACATTGGGAACATTACAGGTCCTTTTGTCTGGACACAATTAAATAACAATATTAGCATCTGAAGAAAATGACCTGACATACTAAAGGTTTGGAGTGCGGGAGGTACCGGTTCAAATCCAGGGGGAAACCTCACCATTTTTAACAAGAAGATTTCCGAGGAGAAGTGGTGTACGGGGTTAGGGTCTATCTGTGTACTACACAGGAACAGTATAGATATCTAAAAATGTTAAAACAGGTAAATCGTATACACACACAAAAAAAAAACTCTATTATTGCATAAATGTCTTTCCTTCAACCCTACATACACTGGAAATCCTTGATCTGATATTGAGAAGGTCAGGCTGCGATTCTGAGAATCCTATTCATCAACTAATTTCAAATGTCCAGTTCCAGAAATCAAAACTATCTTCAACACGCCACACTAAACCCAATGTGATAACTTTGTTTTTGCCACGCATCGTTACTTTTCAGAATTCTCAATTGTCTTTTCATTCTCCAAAATCATAGTCATCAACTTATTTCAAATGCCAGTTAAGCTTCTCTTGAGTAATTTTGAAAAGATAATTCAAGCCAACTTCATGCTACAACTCACCATCATGGCATGAAGGATAAAGCTCAGTTCATACTCGGCCTCCAAACAAAATTTTTCCTACAAAACATTTGGTCATGACGTCACCAAATATTTGCCATCGAACTTTAACTATGAACGGCTAGCAAACATTTGGTCCAATGTATGTGGCAATTAAATAACGTGTGCAATCTAGCGCGAAATTTTGTTTGGTCTCAACTCGGTATTGAAGTTATTTTGTTTGGAGTCAATCGTCATTTTTACGTCACAACCAAATGTTTGGTAGGAAAAATTTTGTTTGGAGGCCGACTATGAATTGAGCTTAAAATCTTTACTCCATACTCAGAGGTGGTTTTCAAGATATCCCACAATGCATTATTATGATACACTGATTGTACAATATGCCTGCAAATCCAATTCAACTCCTATACTTAAGTACAGGTTGCTGAGGTTTTTGAGGTGTCTGCAATGTGGGTAAACACTGGGCTAGTGTGAAAAGAAACACATCCCTAAAAAGATATGAATGAGTACTATTCAATGGAATTCTCAAATTCCTAATAGCCCCTTGTCCATGCTTAAACATGCTTAACGTGTATTTGATCTTAAAGTTTAAAACTTCAATGCGTCTGATCCGTTGAATAGCAATACTGCAAACAAACATCAGCTAGTTTTCAATACAATTGATTGTTTTGGTCGAAATTCTTAATAAATAGTATTAATAGTAAGAATACTTGTATTATTTCAATTAGCAAAGTCAAGACCAAGGTCTTCAATTGAAAAGATGTCATTTCTTGGAACTAAATTTCAGAATTCAATAATTTTTTTCCAGGAAGAGTTAGCCTAGAACTTCAATATACCACTGTTTTGGCGAAAGAGTAGTACTTGTCTTAATTTCAGTTACAAGTGTCAAGAGCAAGTTCATCATCAGCTTGGTGGATTTCTCAAAATTTAGTTTTCAATGTCATATGAAAGAAGACCACTCAAGAGATTTAAGTATCAAATTTCAGATGAATTAGTCGAACCTTTTTGATTTTATAAGCAATTTTATATTTCAGAGCTGCCCATGTTACTGTGTAAAATTAATTATGATTACAATAATTAGACACATATCGGAACATAGCTCAGCCGTGAAATTCCACATGGGTTATGAGAAAAGTTTGAGCAACATTTTGATACCAAAATCTCAAAAAGTTTTGAGAAAAAAGTTGAGGCAATCGGACCCTGCTCCTTTAAGAGAATGCCATTTCTGGAACTCCAGTTAAATAATTAATCAATAATATTTAAATTTCAAAATAAAGATTGAAAATTCACTTCCGACATTTTCAGGGAACAGTAAGCCTGGAAATAGCACAAGTTTCAAATTAAAATGCTACCAAA
Organism: Ophiothrix spiculata; assembly: GCA_000969725.1. NCBI lineage: Eukaryota > Metazoa > Echinodermata > Ophiuroidea > Amphilepidida > Ophiotrichidae > Ophiothrix > Ophiothrix spiculata. Next base: position 265,765 of record JXSR01S001780.1, read on the forward strand.
CATCAAAACACTACTATATTAAGCCCTCAAATTGTTTTGATGTGTTTTACTGTATCGTTTTTATGGAAACAATAAATATGAATATGAATATGAATATGGTTAGATGTGAAGTAACACGTTCAATCTATCCCCTGAATCTATCCATCCCAAGATACTGATATGTATATATTTTTATTTGTACTGGAAACATTTTGCAATTTTGTGTTCTTTATTATTACCATCATCCCACAAAAAGCACATTTTATCATGATTTATGTGTTTGGAGCTATTTTATTTCATGTTTCCATAGTCCAGGAAAATGTATAACTTTCAATGTAATAAAGAAAATCCTCAACAAATTGAAACATGGTACGAATGAGATACAGGCCTATGACGGTAGTACACCTAATACCATGGTTTGGCATAACCAGACTTTCCATTTTGGTGGTACACACTGGGGGTTTACTGACAACAGATTTTTTCAGCCCAAAAAGGTACACCAAATTGTTTTCAACATAGTTGTTTTCAAAAAGTGAAAAGCAAAAAAAAAGGGAGTATTCAATTTCTTGTCAGTTGTTGTAACTAAACAACAACTTCGCTTGCAACCGATTTTCTACATTTATTTCTTCTATTTTCTAACAATAACAACATCGACTTGTACAGCACAATTTGCAGCTATAGGTAAACCCCTACAAATTTACCAACAGTTCGGAGACCGACAAAATCAATGCAAACAAACTTTGCTGTGCGCACATACCAATTTTTGCTAATTATTGCTTTTAAAATGTTTGTTAAACCCTAAATTACCTCTATCTGAATAGATGGAGCAGAAAAATGAAACTATTGTAGCAAAATTCTATTAAGAAAGACAAATATCATGCTTAAACATGCTTAACGTGTATTTGATCTTAAAGTTTAAAACTTCAATGCGTCTGATCCGTTGAATAGCAATACTGCAAACAAACATCAGCCCTGAATGAACCCTTCCGTCATACTTGATGACATATGTTCCATTTCACCTCTCCTTGACTCTGCCAAATAATTTAATTTTCCACAAACAAATTTTTATCATTTCAAAGACATTAATGTCAACAAAATTTCTGGTGCAAAACTAGCGGCTTTCTAGATATCACTATTCAAAAGAAGACAAAAAACAAAATTACACAATCAACTAATTAATGTTTGCCAGTTACCTATAGATGGAGAGCCAAAACATTCATGATTTACACAATGTAGCTCAACGTAAATATTATTGAACATTGTTTATTTCTTTACCCAAAATTTTCTCTACTCCTAAGGTGTAACAATCCAGCAAAGTGTGTAGGCCTATAAAATGTTTAAAGTGTACCAAGTCAGAAAATGTTATCAATAGGGCCAAAAAAAATAAATTGTTATGTTGCCTCAGCGACCGACCCTATTCAAAAATTTAAAAAAAAATTATTAGGGTCGGGAAAGCACCCAATTTTGCTCAGATTGGGTGTTTTTTGAGAAAATATTTTGAAAATAGTGGAAAATGCACCCAAATTTGGTACTTTGGGTGCTTTTTAAAAAAAATAATTTATAAAAATATCATTTTCTGACCGACCGACTAAATTTTTCAGAAATTCCACTTGAGGGCAACACAACAATTTTTTTTTTTGGCCTAGCGGTATACATAGGTCCTCAACAGAGTCCCAGGGGGGGGCACTCATATTTGTGAGCAGGATACCTATGTCCGAGTCAAGACCCATTTTTCAGGCCGCCAGGTTGCTCACTAGATCCCCATTTTCTTTGTGATCCAGTTCTTTAGACCCATTTTTTTGATGGAAAATACAAAATTTCAGCTCCAACTTCAAAATATGCTCAGGAAATACAAACATTTTCAGCTCAGAAGGCTAGTCTTGAACAAAATTTCAGGTCACTAGACCCCAAAAAAATCAGTTTCAGAGGTCCATTTTTTCCAGAAAATCAATTCACTTGACCCCCATTTTGGCACTTCGCATCTGACATACCTACAACTTTCACAGTTAATTGCCCCCCCCCCCCCTCTGGGTACAGAGTATCAGCCCTATATTTTGATCAACACCAAATAGGCTGGCCTACTCGCATCATGAATAGATATAGAAAAGCATGTGCATATCCCTGGGGGGGCACTCAACTTTGAAAGTGGTAGGTATGTCAGGCGCGAAGCGCCGAAATTGGGGGCATGTGAACTGATTTTCTGTAAAAAATGGACCTTTGAAACCCATTTTGGGGGGTCTAGTGAACTGAAATTTTGGCCAAAAATAGCCTCCTGAACTGAAAATTTTCGCATTTCCTGAGCAATTTATGCAGTTAGAGCTAAAATTTTGTAGTTTTTCTAAAAAAACAGGGTCAAAAGAACTGAATCACGCTGAAAATGGGGATCTAGTGAGCGGCCTGGCGGCCTGAAAAAGGGGGTCTTGACCGCCGGACATATATATCCTGCCCACATATGTGAGTGCCCCCCCGGGGTGCATATAGCTGAACAGTACAGTGCACACCTGCAGAAGACACAACAACTACTAGTAACTCGTGCATCAGTATCTGATGTGCGTGTGAGTGGGATTACCTTTGCTCGCGGAAAAAGAAAAACGATTCTTGCCAATCTAAAGTATAACAGAGGTCCCTCCATGGCATGAGTTACAGAGTCACATAGCATGTCCTCAGTGAGCTCCCTGTTTGAATTTAACCAAAACACTTTAAAGTGTCCATGATTTAACTAAAGCCATGGCTTTTAGTTTAGAACTACAGAACTGTGAAGAAGCCAGGTGGGAGTTTCAACTTCAAGATAGGTTTCAAGTTGATTTGTACAGGTTTAGTAAAAAGAGGATCCTGTCAAAAACCAATGGTAATTATGAATGGTTTAAAATAAATAGGTGCACAGTCAGTCAAAAACTCAACAATCTAGTCAGTCTGTATATACAAAACCTGAGAATAATATATCGCTACAGTTTATCCCTAATCCTCAACTCTCAACTCAAAAACTTCCAACTCTATAACCCTATCTTAATCTTGTTCAAAGTTTTGGACTCGGGTTTCGCATTGATGGGGATCCAGATTTGCAGGGTGTCCGACTTATGGCAGGGTCTGATGGGGAGATCAGCATCACTGGTCTGCCTAAAAGGGGGTTACACAAACCATCAATATATACTAAAAGAAACTTTATCAATTTGTTTCCTCAGACTTAAATTTGGTGATAGCTAGGATTCTTGTTCATATTTTTTGTAAGTCATTATCAGGTAGGGCTGCTATCGGCAAGCATTTTCATTGTCGACAACCAAAATTGAGCAACCGACATCAACACTGTAGACAATGTCAACGTCAATGGATTTTTGTTAGTGCAGCAAAGGTGATTAAAATCACAATTTGTAGCACACTGCTGAATTTGTAACCCTGATCCGACTCTGAAATGAAGCTTTGAGATGCAGCATCACTTTTTCTGACAAGAATTTACAATATACAAAATATTTATTAATTTCTTTTTTAACTTAAAACTATGAATAAAAGAAAATGCATGTATTCATATTGAACATCGATGTATAGACATTTTGAAGTAAAATATGGGTCAAATTTCATTACAATGTCAAGCTTTCTAGTTTTCTCAAGTATTTTATTTCATTTTATACATTTTTGTTGACAAACTCTCTATATAAAAAGAGGCTTGTCAACAGTGAAATTGTTTTTGTCAATGACGTTGTCGACAAAAGCTTGTCAATACCAGCCTTAATACCAGAATTACATTTTGAAAGTACATACTTTATAATTTGTATGTTGTTGGAACATCTCAGGTAATTGGATCTTCAGAAAACTTTAATCAGATATTTTTTTTTATTAGCAATGATATAAAGGGACTAGCCTAGATACCGCCTAGAATTAAATATTTATGAAAATGCTCTAAACAAAGCTTAAAAGTATAGCAAAATCCAAAAAAGTGCAAAAATTTACACACAAATGGCTCAAATTTAGAGAGAATTAATAATAAATTTGCAATATATCATTCTTTGATGGTGGTGTTTCCTAAATCCTAATTTTTGTACCTCAGATGGATTTACTAGATAAAGGATCAAACAAAGCTCATGGAAATAATTTAAAACATATCAAAAGAGAAAAAATTTCATCAAAAATAATTTATTTAGCCATCACAAGTGTAGAAACAAGATTTTTATCAGTTTTCAAACTAGAAACACTGTTTTCACACCAATTTTTGTCGCCGGCGACAAAAATTAAGGCAATGCAATTTTCTCCAATATTCCTCAAAATCATGGAAAACCACTTGTAGGTTATATTACTATAAACATGTTCTATCGATTCAAGTAAAAAAATATGCAGGTAAAATTAGTGGGAAGAATCTAGGCCAGTCCCTTTACTTTGTTCATTGTTCATGACATAAATATATAAAAATTCCTTTAAAAAGGAATTGTTCGAGCAATCATGAATGAATCTTTTGAGAGAATGTGATTTTTCAACCAACCATGTCTACACAATATGACATGCATACCCCATGTAGGAATCTATTCTGACATGGCCAATGGGACCAAACGATCTGGATAATAAAATTACGAAAAATTAAGGAAAATAGGAAAACGTCATCCATAGAAATTGGCAAAAGTGT
>JXSR01S001781.1:16712-27736 GCA_000969725.1 Ophiothrix spiculata
AGTGTTTTTATATAATACTTATTGAACCTCTATTTGTAAACAGATTCTAGATTAAAATTTCAAATTTATCTTACGAACCTTTGCTTCAAGAGCCATTTATATTGAACAAATGCCGTATGTATTACTCGGTAAACGTTTTTGCTATATTTTGGTTGATAATTCAGTTGTTGACACATTAACTCTGTCTTCCTTTTATCTCTGATTGGGGGATGGGTTGAATATTGTAAATCTCGATTATAACACTGTTGACAGATACCTCTATGCACAAATATATCAGCTAACCTACTTTCTGTGATGCAACAAAGCTGGCTGCTGAAACATTGGTTTTCTTACTACACAACAGACAAATAAATGAGTTGGTTCCGAGACACTTTTATTTGGTACGTTTATATGAAATTTGTATTTAGATTTTCAAACACATGACGCTTGCAAGTAGACAACTGAGAAATTATTAAATCGTAATCTGAAACATACATGAATGACTATGACAGTAGTTGTTCTCTTTGGCTGAAAATGTTATGGTTGTTTTTCTACCAATTGATTGTTGATGCACATTAAAATCCACCTTGTTTTCGTTTTATTTATTTTTACTAACTGCTATTTCTATAGCAAAAGATGAATATACTCTGTTTCCGGGGAAAACACTCTAAAAAAGAAGTAAGATTAGTCAGGTGAATCAACTTTTCTTAATGCTCCGATTGATCTAAAATTCAAAATGTGTACTTTAAGACATCTAAAACAACATTTTATGATATTCGAAATTCAACAGAGGGAAAAACTGGCTACTTTAACTCATGTCGGATACAAAAACGAATCAAGTTATAATCTTGACCATCCAGTCATTACTGTAAATTACTCAAAGATGACATGGAATGCTGGTCAGGCGCATCGCAACAGTATGACAATACCGATTATGACACAGATGTTATGAGAAAATGTATGAACAGATGGGACACCAGCGAGAAAAGATTATTTCCTTTAGTCGGGTCTGTCTTTTTGTGGAAACCACAGTTTCTTTAATTAGCCTCTAGCTTCTATGCTTTAATCAAGACACGTCTTGACACAAATGTGCACCTCTAATACAATGAGCATGTTAAGGAGGACGATGATAAAAAAATCAAACTCGACTGCTTGCACCTTGAACTTGCCTGAACGAATACTTGACTTTACGTTTGTACACTTCCCTGACATACACGAGCAAATGATAAATTAAATTCACTTACCACCCTGTTTGTTTTGATTTTATCATCTGTTCACATCGCATTGTTTTCAAACAATATGTTGCGACATTTGAATCAATGCAAAGTTAATGTCACTCACACCATGTTATCTTTAAAGTGACATCTAGTGATAACCACATCTAGTGATAACCCGATCACCTCTGATGCAGGAAATCACTTGAATTTGATGCAATTGTTTAAACAAAATATCACATGCCTTCCATCACTCTGCTTGTGATGTTTACTGTTGTTAAGATGACCTGGTCCCTTTATGTCGTCATCCTCTTCAACTAAATCATTGATGCTATCCAAGATAATTTGAAGTAATTATGTCAGACAGAATGATATATTCTACACGATCTTGTTTATTATGTTATATCAAACCTTGAAATGTGTTGTTTAGTTTCCGTTCAAATAATAAAAGAGGATTTAATATCGAGTGACAGCTATTTAGATAGTACCGTCTGATAATTCCTGAAAGTTTACCATTTTGATTTGACACTCTCTATAGCCAACGCGTATCCACAAGCTGTGACAAGCACAGGACATCGGGAAGTATGCAACGCCGTTTCCGCGCGCGCATGGAAAGCGTTGCGTATTTGCCTAAATTGCATATGCAATACTTTGACGCAAGGCTCTGAATTTTCATGTCCGAAAAATATTTGAAACAATAATAAACCCCAAACAAAAGCATAAACTGATAATTAAATCTACACATCTGTATTTTTTTTTGAAAATAACTGCTTCTGTGTTAAAAAATCAGTACTGTAAAAATCCTTCTAATTTCGTGTTGTGACAAAGCTGGACGAGTGCTTGAAGGTTAATTTTCTGTGTCGGTATGACATCACGTTCTATCACGTACATAGGGTAAACATATTTATGACATTTCTGAATCTGCATTCACTGCGAGTGCGACGTTTCTTCAAAGACAAGAGGCGAAATCGAAATTTGAGGATTAGAATATGCATAACCAGGACAATCGTTCTGAAATTACTTTGATGTTTGCAAAGGTTACTAGAATAAAGTAGCCATTGCATGCTTTTATGTTTCTCAAAGTCATAAGTTGACACAAAGATGCAACACTAAAAATTGATTAACTGACAAATGTGCGTTCTTTCGGATGGTGTCAAAGAATTAAATAAAAAGCAAGTACCACATATACGTTAAAGAACGTGAACATATGTGACCGTCCATCCCATTTGAAATAACAATGGAACAAAGGTAAGAGGTGCTTTAGTTTATTGCCCTCTCTTAAAATATTGATTCTTGATTAGTTTTTAAGAGTTTCTTAATCAGACACTTGTAGCTCCGACTTTTAAGATCTAAAATTGTAAAATCTTAAAAGCTACCTTTTGCTCTAACCATCTAGCTCTTCTCTAACGCGTCGCATATTACATCCGGACTACAATAATCTTTGTTCCTTTAAAAAAACCGACCATAGTTGTCGATTATATATTTAGAGACATGTTTTTAAAAATGACCCGAAAGTTTTTGATATTTAATTTCTGGAATTCACAATAGGTTAATTTCAATGTTGGCGATTTTGTATTGTTTTATATTTATTCAACTCCATATATCTTCTTTTAATCCCTTTTTAGCTGGACAGCTGTTTAGTGTTTATTCTTTATTCTACTTTTTTTAAATAAAAACATAGTTATTAGTCTTATTTTCTTATTTTTGGGCTTCATTATTCCAGTTCTTTAATTAAAGGCAAGTCATTTTATTATCATATATTCATAAAGGTAAAACTTTTATCTAAAATTTTGAATGATGTCAAAAGAAAATGAATACTATCTCTCATGCAGATAAGCGCTATCAAGTAACCAATGAACATTGTTAAAAGAATCGATAATGACAGTACATGGATTAAATTTCGTTCATGATTTTTTGGATCATAATTGTCATGTTTGGACAAAAACTAGTAAATTAATCCCACCCAGGTTGATTAATCTCAGAGCAATATGAGGCAATATGAGATGTGATTCACATCTTTAGAATTTCAATCTGTAACAAGAATTTTAATTACAGATAAAATGCACCTGTTTCATCCGAATAATTAATTAATAAATGCAAACAAAAATTAACAACTTCTTGAGTTTGTATTACATGCATAGTAATTCATTTATGTCTCTCTTCTTTTTCCCAGAAATGAACACAAATTTAGAACTTTCAAACTCTTACAAATGTCATATTCAAATGCCACCTGCTAATTTTCAAATTATCTGTGTTCAGTTTGAATATAAGGCGGTGTTTACCATCTTATCTGCATAATTAAGCAATCAAATCCATGAAGATGACAAATTCTGATATAATGCCGAGATTGGAATTATTATCTTCCTATTTAGTAGCTTTTGAAATACATTAACTTTGCTACTGCCTGATTAACTTGTAATTACAAGTGTTTAACTTTCAAAGACAAGCGAAGTTCTCGTATTCTGTAATTAATTTGTTGATAACTTTTTACAATGATAAATATATAAAGGCCTTTATTGAAAAATATGAAGTACCACACAGGTGCAATGTTTCTAATAGTTTTGCTTGAAACAGTAGATTTGTAGTTGAGAAGTTTAGAAGTAAATATTTATGAAGTAAATAGTTGAGAAGTAAATATTTTACTCGGGAGTTTTGTCATTCTTTAAAAAAGCATTAACTCTCGTACCACTAACGGTAAGTTGTTGCATTCCACCCTTAATGATTTGTTTCTGTCACATAAGAAATGCAACAATATCTGGCCTGAGCATAATGTGTTCCTTCAGACACCCTTTGGGTCATTTTGATGAACAAAAATCGAGGCATCACCAAATATGGGACAATATAAAAACATCTACTTTTCTCTTCTCCTCTATCAAATTTTTTTCTATGTGTAAATGGGTTATATAAAGATATAAAGGAGGTAAACTTTGGTTTGTCTCCTTTTTGTATTTGTTATATATAGTTAAGTTTGGATGAACATGATCCATTTATTTACTTCTTGACATATGGTTTCAGTGTCTAATGTCAACCACATTTACCTAATAACCAAGTCTTGTAAAATTTAGATTTGGTTACTCCGGTTATTTTACATTTGTAGCATAAATTACCTACTATACCTTAAAGCAGTATAAGAAGTGCCAGTGAAATTAACCGTGAAGTGTTTCTAGAACTCCAGACTTCTTTCGACTTAATTGGAGCAAACGTGTTAGGGTATATAATATTACCTCAGACTCTGTGTGATTCATGTCTTCAAGGAAATAACGCCTCTATACCACACTTCGCTAATTGTTGACCAACACATAATGATTCATATATCTTTAAGACGAAATAGTTATATTCACAATCATGGGAATTTATGAGTAATAATGCGGAGATCATGAATAAACCAGATTTCTAAATCAGTACTAACATAAGGAATTCCTAGGATGATCGTATAGATTTCCAAGATTTTAATAATTTGATATTTTCCTTTAAATAGAAAACACTTGAAGAATGAAAAAAATAACTTTGAACATAAACCAGTTCTCTAAATGTATGGATAAGATAATACAATGTCTTAATGGTAATACTAGCATAAACACCTGCGGATAGAATTAGATAATAAGCTTGCTAAATGTGATGTGTTAAGACACATGTAACCTATACACGTCACCTTGGTCTTTGTTACAGGCACGAATGCTATGAAAGTTACATAAGTGTAACAAAGAAGTTGTAATAGCCAGCGACAAATATATCAAAGGAAATTTATTTTGCATTCTCAGAAGCATGTGTGGATGAGTGGATAATCCATAGGTTGCAGGTTCGAACCCCGCTTGAGTCAACGTGTTGTGTCCTTAGGCAACACTCTATCTTTATTACCTGCGGGGTGGATGTCTGTTTAATGATGCAATATTGGCGCTGATCAAGCTGCGGTCTGCTAAATTTCAGTATGTTTGTTTAGATGTGTTTAAAAATATATATAAAACAAATCTGACAATTATTTGACCTGCGGGTCACCATTAGAGTTCGCCTCTTGCCTCCTAATCATTCGTTCCTCGATGCCCATAATTTAGCTCGATGGCATGTGTGCGCATCACGAATACAATAAGTCTTCGGCAAAGACCAGTTATTGATGACAACATTTATTCATATTTCTTGCTTGTGAATTTTGAATGAGAGCGTAAAGGTTTATTTCTTTATTCTAATAAGCACCTGCACGGATAGTGTATGCATTCTTCGGGGTTTTAAAAGGCTTATTATCTTTCCATAACGTTTCGCATTCATAACTTAAATTACAAGTGTCTTCCTATTGTGCGTTTTAAGTGAAAGTATACAGGCTAAATGATGCGCATTTTTGCAGCTTGATTTATGTTCTAATCATCTTTTGACAATTCGTGATATCGGTGGTCTTTTCTTGTGTCATCAAATGAAATAGCATTCAAAATATCCAATCGTAGGTTATTGACCCAAAAGGAAATGCTTATTGAATGAATGAGATGAGAAATAATGCTTTATTAATTATGCAAGATCGAAGTTGAGATTTTAAAGTTGAATTGAGCGCTTCGGTAAATTACCTAATAATATAGTGGTAAAATGAATGTTAATAAATCATAAGTCTCACGCAATAGAATTGACCGTCGTTTGTTACTGATCCAAATTCTAAGGACATATAGTTGATTACTGAAGCGCATTTATTGGCAGTGTCCATGGGGTGGTAACATATCTAAAGGTACCTTAAGGTCGGCATAGTAAATTACAAATACGGGGCATTGAAGCTGAGCATAGTCAAAAATCATTGACAAGGTCGAATTTCTAATTTCATCAGAAACGTTACCTTTGAAGTGTATATTATCAAATTAATCAGGATCCAATATCCAAAACACAAGACAAATGTTTTAAAAAACGAGATAAAATCCTTTCTCCTTTCAAGTTTTACCAGTACAGAAACGTAAAACTCGATTTTCTCAAAACTATAGTTTCCTGAATCAGCCCATTGACTTTTACCAATTTTGATGTAACTTTGCAATCGAACATCCAATAACCAGAAGCAAGGTGTCATTTTAAAGGTTAAAATATAATCTTGACAAATACATTTTCATTTTAGGACCCTTAAGGTACCTTTCGATATGACGGATCACATATAGGATACTGTAATGTCTAAAGATTACAGCAAAAACGTATTGACTACTATATACTTTCCAATCTTCACATACAGGTGAATGTACGACAAATACAGAATTTGAATAACCTCCGTCGTGTTTGAACGTCTTTTGACGATGATAAAATTTGCAATTCATATGAAAGTGTATTTAATTGTCATCTGATTTGAAAGATTTTATCTGTAAGCGCCTTTTATGAGCAGACGGCGTCGCAATGCCTCGCTTTTATGTGGACCAAAATGAAAATATGTCTATGAAATAATGAACAAGTCATTGAAGGAAACACTTTGACTAATGTTGAGGAAGACAGGGACATTCGTCTCTGAAACACTTATTTAAATCGATTCTGAAAGTATGAAACAGTTATATAGAAACTATAAAGACCGACCAAGCTAATTCCTTTGCAAATGCAGCATCGGAGGTAATCGATAAAATTTGGTTGCAAAATTCCTTCCCTTTTACAAAGGATATTTGCATTTCAATTTATTAAAGCAACAACATTCTTATTCTCTATAAACATACACGACGACAAAAAAACTTTTCTCTTCTTAATGCATTTGCTTCAGATGAAAATCATGGTATTATAATGTATAAGTAATATTTCAGTACATTTCATTTACAATCCATAACGACTAAAACATTCTTTTGATTGTTGCTAATCTACGGATGAAAGTCCTGATATTATATACCTGTATACACAAAAAAATAATATTGAAGCATTTTTTTCTTTGATATTAAACCTTCACACTTTTTACACTCAACGCCAATACTCGCTTGAATTGTCTGGCTTATAGGGCATGATAATAAAGTACTCTCCTCTGCCACGTCATTCAACTTCTTCTTTTTTTATCAAGAAAGGAACAAACCTACATTCTGACAAAACTTAGTCATAAAAGCAACAGATAATCTCATTTAATCGCCTAAATGGTACCTCTCAAGATCTTTATGTCAATTTTGAATCATCCAAATTTATACATTGAAAATAATCAATACATTAATTTTTAATTTTTAAATACAAATTTGGTATAACCACTTATTGGTAAAGTGCTCAACACTGTATAGGGGAGCTAAAGTAGACAGAAGTTGCAAATTTGTTTATATCATTTTATTACATGCTTTACAAATTTGTTTCGTATATTAATTTTATATTAAATTGGAGATTCGTTTATATTAATTTAAATTTTATTTAGAAAACAAAATAATTACATTTGCCAGGATGTTGATGTAAAAGCACCAAATAGTTCAAAGTATTTGCCAAAATGATACCTGTCAAGTTTTTTTTTATTTAAATTTCATATCATCCTAATTCATATACGATGCTACAACTGTTATATCGGAGGCGGGATTAGATACCACTTGTTATTATTATGTATGACATTCCATATTGCATATGTAGTGCAAAAGATCCTAACGAAAACAATGTTGTTACAGTTTTGTGAGGTACAAAGTACTCATTCTGTTATATTTTAATGCTACAGACTCTTGAAGACAGCAGGGTGATATTTTAGATATTTGATGTTTATCTAGTATGTGAAAGTAACAATCATGATATTGCATTAAATACAATAATTTATTGAACAAAAACAAGTTTTCTTTTTCTTAATTGACTTGATGCAATGCAATATTATGATTTCTTACAATTTCGTACTATTTTATAGTCAATGCGAAATTATTGTACATACTTCCTTGAAATTCAAAATCATTTCTATATTATGACGCTATTCCAACTCCCTGATGTACTTAACAATTCTATAGAATTCATTATAAAAAAACATTTTAAGAAGTCTAGGAATTTGAAAATCTGTATTTTTTTAAATTCATTGTGCGTAGTCTGTCAAGTGTTTCTTTAAGCTTGTTAAAATTCACAGACAAAATTCTCATTATTTTGTTACATGAAGAACATTTGCAACTGTCAATATACATATATACAATACCAAAATACTGCATGCTTTCCGATTCAATGAAAGATGATATAATAAAAGTGTAATGTTTCTGTCTATATATTTCCATTAAATGATGACATGCATTATTGCTTTTAATCTTTTGTCGCTCTTCTTTATTCCAGTGTGGTGTGTTTGAATTCTTGGAGACAAACTGAAATAGACGACTATACAATTGAAGCTTATTTCTTTAATAATTTTAATATATGTATAAATTTATAACATGAAAAACTGATAATATGTATATTTATTTGAAGTGACTGTAAAATATTAACAGATATAACCCTATCACAAATTCACAACTAAAACAAAATTCCATAATTGTTGTTTTTAAATTTCTGAATGTTTTAATCTAAGCTTAGTAGTTAAGAGCGTATCCCCAAGTTGTAAAGTTTCTATAAAATGACAAGTAACAAAGAATGACCTATACACAACAAGGCCTTCGAAACAACACAACACTAGTTTAATTGTTAAAACACATATTACATTTATCAGAAAATAACAACAGAAACAATTAACAGTTATCGGATTTGTGTCAAAGGTAATGATTTATAAATAAAGTCAAATACCAGGTGCAGAGAATTATTTAGAATCATAACGTATTGAAATGATATGGTTCTTGGAAATAGATTCATCTGAAAAAAAAAATTACCAGCTATCATAGAACATAAACACTATGATTAAACATGTTATCAGTAAATTACACCTCTTATCAAGATTGGTTTTCGTTTCAATAAAATGCAACATTAAAGCTTTTATATCAGGATTTGTAAAACAAAGCAAGTCAGATTGAATGAGAATTTAAAATAAACTTTATTCCCACCTGTGTATGAAAATATAGCACTTTGGTACATTTCTGCTTTTGCCTTACTCTCACAGTTTTATTTTTGATAGGAGAACAACTAACAAGTCGTATTTATTTTACACGACACACATTGCAATAAGATTATATGTAGTTTTTCCAAAATGCCTTTTATCCCACTAGCAAATATCAGAAGTGTTAAGGTAATTCTTGTCAAACGTTTTCTGTCAGATTCTGGGTCAATATCATTTATAAAGCGAGGATTCAATTTTCCGCAGACGAAATCACTTTTCACACGAACACTCACGTACCCTCAGGCAAAGATTATCAATAATAACTTGCCTGTCATTTTGTCATTTAAATGGAACATACATATATACGACTATGAAACTGGCTATGCACTTCTTTTACTGTGGTTTAAGTTCTAATTTGTGTCCCGCCGCGGCAAAAGGATGCAGTTGTCGGCTCGTACATGTTGCTTATTGTAGCATATCTGATGTACACAACTAGTATACATATGATATGCTACAATGAGCTACATGTAGGAGACGACAAATGCAGCCTTTTGCCGCGGCGGGACACATTTGTAGGATTAAAAGCACAATTAATTAGTTACTGACAGCAATAAATTTACTAAAAAGTGCAAATGAACTTTACTTATTTACAAATTTATTTATTTATTTATGTTCAAAGTAGAAGGAAAATTAACTTTCAAAACATGTTAATAACACATTAAAAGTACAACTTACTATCTACAAAACACCATTTAAGATTTATACAACGTAACAATGAACTTTACAAATAATTTACAAAACCTTTTGGTGCTTATGCTCAAGCAAATGAAATAAGAGTTACTTAAAAGAAATAAATTAATATCTTAATATGTTCTAAAGATGAATTGCCAACTACTGCAATTGTTAAGCGTCATTTTTTGTTACCACTGACATGCACTATTGAAAATAAAACCTAGTAAATAATAACGCTAAATAACCTGTAAATTGCACTATTTAGCATGCTCAGCGTGGAAAATGATGCTGAACAAATACGATGTGGTCTTTTTCATGTTATTGTTTTGCGCTGGATCCCTTTCATGATCTCAAAACTCAACACCTGAAATGCTTTACATTTTGCACGGCTCCAAATTAGGTTTAGCTTAAAAGTATTAATAAGATATTTCAACCATGATGTTTCTGTATCATCATATTTATGTTTGAACAAAAACACCGACTCAAAACAATTAACAAAAGCGAAACACTTTTTAACTTTTAACAAATTATATATTCGAATCCGCCTGCTAACTTTCAAAGTATCTGTGTTTGTTTTGAATATAAGGTAGTATAAACGTATTAGCTCGGCACATAGTCCTTCATATTTGAATGAGTGACACTCAATTTTTTTTCTGTGTTGATTTCAAGGAAAAAATCACTATAGGTGATTAAGATATTTTACTTCAATTTAAAAGCAAGAAATCTTTCTACCAAAATCTGTTCTGAGTGTCTTAAATATGTCACCAGTCCATAGACATTGCTAATAGATGCGCTTCAGTACAAAGCTATTTGTCCTTTTAAGTTGGGTCAGTAACATTTAACGGTCAAATCTATTGAGTGGGAACTGTGATTTATTATTATTATTCCTTTTTCTATTTTATTTGAGGTAATTTACTGAAACACGTAATTACACTTTGATATTTAAGTTCGCCAAGATCGATCTGCTACATTAGAAGAGAAAGTTTTATTTTAATTCAATAGTATTTCATCTCATTCATTCACACATTTCCTAAAGGTCAATGTCTTATGTGGAACGATTGGGTACCTTGAGCACCATTTTATTTGATGAGATAGAAAAAGACCATCAATAGCATTACTGTCAAAAGATGATTAGGACATAAATCATTCTACATCAATGCATCATGTATACCTTCACTTAAAATGCACAATAGGCATGTTAATAA
>JXSR01S001781.1:30131-56196 GCA_000969725.1 Ophiothrix spiculata
TATTGTCAAACGTTATCTGTCAAATTCTGGGTCAATATCATTTATAAAGCAAAGATTCAATTTAACGCAGACGAAATCACATTTCACACGAACACCCACGTGTCCTCAGGCAAAGATTATCAATATTACCCGGTTGTCATTTTGTCATTTAAACGGCGTATATGTGCATATAAAACATGCTATGCGGGGTTTTGCTGTTATTTATGTACTATTTTTAGGAGTAAAAGCACACTTTATTACTTACTGACAATAATAAGATTACTTCAACGTGATTTATGTATTTATTTATGTATTTATTTATTTATCTATTTATTTATCTATTTATTTGTTTGTTTAGCTTGTTTATTTTATTCATTTATTTAAAATGAACTTAAAATATCACTTAATGTTAGGTACTGTAACAGGTCAGGTGAGATTGGTTTGGATTGATTGTGCTCCAGTTGCTTGCAGAATTATCTTCATTTCAGGTTAGCATTTCTTTATTTGGAAGTCTTAACTTACAAATCTGACCAAAGTAGATTTAAAGGGCTTTCTTAAATTCTTCATATCTTTAGACTGGAGTGGTAAAATGAAACGGGACAAAAAGCATGTTGTAGAGTAATTACTCCACTTTTGGAAAACATATATTACTATGATTTAATCTGTTGGCAACTATTTTTTAATATGTTTTATTTGCTCGTTGCATTAATAACGGGACAAGCTGTAAACATGTACTTGCCAAAGGTTATTTACTGCTTGTAGTGCTCGATATTCATGACTAGGCTGTTATTTTGGCATTTTAATGGCTAATACATACATATACCTATGAATGAAACATGTTTTTAATGTACTAGTCTTTCGGATAATAGGCTAAGAAAATTAATGAAAATTATGGCCATGGGTCAAACAAATTGCAAAAGCAATGATATTTACATGATAATATCAGACAAACATATTCAACAACACATCAAAAATCTACATCGTGGAACAGTGATTAATTTGCATAAAACAAAATGGCTGCCAAAAACAGGGGTAACATTTCAAAATTGGTTAAATCGTGTTAAAAACCATTCTATTGTGTTCCACTAATCACAAAGAATCAGAAAAAGTATACTTTTACCCATCTTTGATGTGTGGTGAATGAGTTATATCCAAAAACGTGAAAGGTCATATCAGAGGTCATGTGATATGCCTATGGGAGACAAAAAAATCCGTTCAAAATGATCTCAAATTATTTCTCTTGCAAAACTATCCACACGAAGTAATATTTAGTAATGGCTCAGATGTACTATTGCTATGGTTACAGATCAAAGCAAACTTGGGATTTCAGATTCCATAATGGCAAATATGAACTTTGTTTTGCCTGATACTATAGCAACCACTGATCTAAAGAACTTTAAACTATTACTTCATGTAGACACTTTTGTGAAAGGAACATTTTGAGACCATTTTGAAGATAATCGGACAATGTTGAATTTTGTGTCTCCCATAGGACCTATTGCGTAACTCCTGATATGACCTTTCACATAATGGGATATAACTCATTAACCATACTTTAGAGATAGGTAAAAGTATATTTTTTCTGATCCTTTGTGATGAGAAAAAGACGTTGAAATGGTTTTTAACATGATTTAACCAATTTTTAAATTTCACCCCCTGTTTTAGCAGCCATTTTGTTTTATGCAAATTAATCGCTGTTCCACCAAGTAGGTTTTCAAGATTTTTGATATGTTGTTGTATATATATGTCTAAAATTATACTGAAAATGTCGTTACTTTTTCAATTTGTTTGACACATTTTTTAAATTTTTACTAGCCTATACTATCACATTAAAAGTATAATTTACTATCCACAAACATCATTTAAAATTGATACAAAGTAATAGTGGACTTGAATTTGCAAACGTCTTTGTGCATATGCTCGACCAAATAAAAGTAGAGTTACTTGGAAGAAATGTCATATTCAAATCCACCTATGGCTATCATCTGATCATGTGTAAAAGATAAACTTTTTTGCGATTGATCTGTGCTGATTTCAAGAAAGAAAATTGCACCATAGGTGACTAAATATTTTACTACATTAGCCTGAGATTCAAAAGTAAGAAACCTTGTTCTTGGTGTCTTAAATATGTCACCAGTCCATAGACATTGCTAATAGATGCGCTTCAATGCTCACCTATTTGTCCTTTTAAGTTGGGTCAGTAACATTAAATGGTCAATTCTATTGTGTGGGAATCATGATTTATTATGATTAAAGGCTCTGTCAGACATCACCGTATAGAGCAAAACGTATGAATAACGTACAAAAGTTTCACATATTGAACGTGTGCTAAACGGACCTCCACCGTATGAACAACGAATTAAACGTATACATAACGGACAGACCGTATGGATAACGTATTGAACGTACTTGTAACGAACACATGACGAACAACAATGCATAAAACAGAACAATAGTGGGATTAAGTACGTTAGGCGTACGTTTTGCTCTATACGGTGATGTGTGACAGAGCCTTTAACTTTGAATTTTTAGTTCAACGAGATCGATCTGCTACATTATAAGAGTATTATTATTATTATAACTCGTTAGTGTTTCATCTCATCCATTCACACATTTCCTAAAGGGGTCAATGCCTTATGTGGAACGATTGGGTATTTTGAACAACATTTTATTTGGTGAGTTAGAAAAAAAAACATCGATAGCATTACTGTCAAAAGATGATTAGGTAGTAAATCAAAATACATCAATGCATCATGTATATCTTCACTTAAAATGCACACAAGCACAATTATGAAGACACAATCAGTTTGAGTTATGATTGCAAAACGTTACGGAAAGGTAATAAGCATTTTAAACCCCTGAAGAAAAAATACACCATCCGCACAGGTGCTTAATAGAATACAGGAGTAAAACCTGTACGTTCTCATTCAAAATTCACAAGCAAGGAATATGAATAAATATTTTCATAATTATTTGTCTTTGTAGAAGACTCATTCTAATCGTGACTCGATGGCGGTGTAGCAGGAATGTAAGTCCCCCGTTCTTATTGTCCGGGTTGCATATGCATAGTAAAGTATAGGCTAACAACTCCCACGCAACATTAGTTTCACACTTTATTCCGTTATAGTCAATGGAAGGCGGATTACCATTTCAGGGGGACTGAGATTACTGTCACACCGAGTGCAATTATGGGCATAATGTTTTGAATGATTACTGGAGGCAAACGGTGACCATTATTCGGTGCAATTCTGAGAACGTATAGGACAAAATTGTTTTATTCAACATTCCAGCTCCTTTCCCTTTGTAAAACTGGTGTAACTTTGAAAAAGTTCCAGCCTGTGATAAAGACCAAGGTGATGTAAGTAGGTTACATGTTACTTAAACATTACACTTCACTAAGTCATTGCCTTATTTCTATTCGCATTATTATGAAATAGAGTACATACATTATACATCAAGTTCTTTTTCCTTTTCTTGTTGTTTAATCTTACTTTTGAGACATACGTGTGCGTGTGTGTGTGTGTGTGTGTGTGCGAGAGATATGTAGTTTATGTAGTTTTAATGCATTTTTAACGTTTATGTTTTGTATTTTGTAAGGTGGTACAACGTTTTTCAGGCTTTGCCTTTTGTTGTATCTCCTCCATCATTGTGTGCATTTTTGTTATTTATGATTATTGTTTTGTATTTTGATGGAAATGATATGAGTATTATCAATAAAAGTTTTGTAACATTTTACTGGTTTATATTCTAGTTTCATTCTGCTTGAACTTCAAGTGTTTCTTTTTTTAAAGAACTTATTCAATAATTTAATTCTTAGAATTATATACAATCATTTCACTAAATAATGTTAGCAATGATTAGGAATGTATTTAATCCAATAAGTCAGTATAACACATACATTCCGATCGTTTGAATAGAAACATCTTTTCTTAAAGATATATGAATCATTAAGTGTTGCTAAACAATTTACAGACACTCCGGTAAAGCCAATTTTTCTAGTCTATTTTCAAAGTACAGACAAAATATCATTTATGTATTAATGATCAGGATGATTCAAAATCTACATCTGATCTGTTGCACTCAAATATTGCACTTAAATTTCAATCATTTAAAGGTAATTTTTTTATATTTCTTTAATGATATTACTTAGTATTAAATTATTTTCTTAATTCCATTAAGGTGCCATATGTCTGAAAATCAACTTATGGTACAATTGCAAAATAGACTATATTGTACTCTTACTGTAAATTTGACAAGACGTAATAGCTGTAGATATTGGGTGAATGTGGTTGACATTTGATACCAAAATCAAATATGAAGAGGTAAATAAATGGATCATGTTCATCCAATCTGAAGCTGTCTGTCATCGTGAAGTAGGTACAAATTGCCCATCACAAATAAAGAAAGGAGGGAAACAAAACGGCGCTTCCTTTTAGTGTTTCCATAGCCCAGCTTTACAGACACATACACACAAATTGATAGAGGAGAGGAGAATACGAGATCTTCTCAGAATACAGCACTTTGTTAGTGGAAAATGTAATATCTAAATTCGTGGGGGGGATTAAACGAAAATCATCGAGATAAAAGAGATAGAAAAATAGTTCAGTAATGTATATAACCTAATCTGTGATTTTATAAAAGAAATTCAGGACTTGGGCATAATCGAAGAAAGTTTTGTTTATTTTTTCACGTTGTCTTAACATAACAGGGCAAGACTTGTGTGATATATTATGACCTTCATTGTATAATAAACACCAAAAAAACATTTTAAGATTTCAGTCCTATTATAAATTAAACTTCTTTCCTAATCTTAATCTATAAAGAAGTGAATTAACGACAAATAAAATATTTGAATGCAGCACCGTCGTGTTTAAACCTTTTTGACGGTGATAAAATGTGCCATTCATGTGATGAAAGTGTATTTAATTATCAAATTATACATTTGAAAGATTTTATCTGAAAGCGCTTTCATGAGCAGACGGTGGCGTTCTTTTAGGTGGACAAATATGAAAATATTTGAATGAAATAATGTCGAAAGAGATAAAGAAATTCATTTCTGAAACACTTGCTTAAATCAATTCTTTAAAAAATCAAAATAATTATATAGAAACCATAAAGACTGAGCTTATTCCTATGCAGTATTCATGATAATCGATAATAATTGATTCCCAAATTATTTCCACTTTATTAATGATATTTGCATTTAAATTTATTACAGTTACAATTTTTTCGACACAAATCTCTGATTTTATAAGTCATTAGGACACAAAATAGATTTCATGATTATCCTTTTGCCTCAGATTAAAATCATGATATTAAATGTCAAGAACATCACACAGTGTTGCATGCTTTATAATTTTGGTTACCATTCTAAAAGGATATACCTTACCCTTTCAACATATTAGGCAACATATTTGAATTCTGCTTTTAGATTTGTTGTGTAGTCCTAAGAATACAGTCCTAAGATTACAAAACAAAAACCAGACAATGACAGTAATCCTAACGATCCACTTTACCACGTCATTCATCCTCTCTCATTTTTTGAAAAGAATAAAACTACATTTTTGACAATACTAAGATATAAAAGCACCAAATACGTTTTTGTAATCGCCGAAATGATACCTGTCACGATTTTTCTTTATAATTCTCATCACCCTTATCTGTTCTTATTCATGTACCGTGGCGAATCTGCTATGTCTTAGTCAGGATTAGATACCACCTGCTATTATTATGTATGACAATTCATATTGCACATGCAGTGCCAAAGATCCTAAAGAAAACAATGTTGTTACAATTATTGAGGTACAGAGTATTCCTTCTAGTGCTACTAATCCTATAGACTGACAATTGAGTTATATGTTATTGCGTGACTAAACTCAAAGTTACTATGAGTGAGTAATAAAATATAGCATAAAACAAAAACGCATTTTTTACTTTACCTGTTTGACTTGATGCTACGTAATATTTTTATTTCTTACGATTTAAAGATGATGCTGTATAATTAATGAAAAATATCATTACCCCTAACTAGCATGTCCTAAATCCTACAAAATGTAAAATGTAGAAAATAGTCAAAGTCCAAAATACACCACAGTCGTTTGATCACCGAATCCCCGCCCAGGCAGGGACCGTGTGTGGATTGTACCCAGGGCTTGGCATTGCTGAACATTGGAGTGCGAGGTCCTGAGTTCAAGTACCGGATTCAAAACGTCAAAATATGTATTTTTGATTAAGAGTAAAATTTAGGGGGTTATAGATTCATGATTTATAAATTTATATTATAATAATTTGGGTAATTCTACTTATCCCTCACCCATTGTCGTCTGATATAACGCTATTCAAACTCCCTGTTGTATATACTATTCGAATAAAAGAATTCATTATTGAAAAACTAGTTACAGCAGACGCATTTGAAATTAAGTAACACACAACTGTATATTTTATGTATTTTATTTATTGCGTTTAATCTTTCAAGAGTATTTCTAATTTTCTTTAAGAAAATTCACAGACAGAATTCTCATTATTTCGTTACATCAAGAACAATTTGGAATGTCAGTATATATATAATAGATGAAATACTAAAACACGGCATGGTTCCTGTTTCTATGTAAGATGATACAATAAAAGTGTAATGTTTCTGTCTATATATTTCCATTTAAATGATGACATGCATTAATACTTTTATTATTTCATCGTTTTTTCTTTTATCATAAAATGAAAAAACATTCAGCATTCAAGCTTACTTTGGCGATTTTAATTATATATGAAATATGAAAAACACTAATATCATGTACATCAGTACTGATGTACATTTATAATAAGTAACTTAGATGTACATTTATAATAAGTAACTCAGATCTTGTTTATTTGAATGTTTTAATCTAAGTTCTATGGTTAAATAGTACATTCCTAGGTTCATGTGACCTTCTATAGTAAGTTTGACAATTTTACGTGTTAGGCCTCATAAAAAATAAAGTTGTTTCTTGTCCCCTCCCTCCTCACTTTTTGGTGTCGCACCACTTTTCTTTTGCCAAAATGGTAAAAAGGTGTTACAAATTTAGCTAAATCATTCAAATATCAAGACTCTGCTTTCCTCTTTAAAGAATTCTTTTAATTTTTGATGTTTTTAAATTCGGAACTGTCGTCAAACCAACATCTATCTATATTACATTATCACATCGAGTTAAAAGACAACACCTTATCGTGCAGTCAACATCTATATACCAAGGGTAAACCTGGATTGCTCAGGCTCTCCTCAACCTTAAAAAAACCTCCCTCCTTCCTCATATTTTGAGAAATCTTCGGACGAGAAACAACTTATCTTTTTATATGGACTTATTACTAGCGTATAATAACAGACTATTATCTATACCCACCAGGCTTTCTAGTTTTAAGCATAAAAGCACAGAAAAGAACAACAGAAGCAATAAACAAATCGGTTTTGTTATAAAGGAAAATGATTTATCAATAAAGCCAAATGCCACATGCAGAGGATAATATAGAATGATAACGTATTGAAAAAGTTATATTGTTGAAAAAAGATTCATTTGCAAAAAAAATAAATAAATAAATAAAATGAAATAAAATAATTAAATAATAAAACATAATAAACGACATAATCAAACATTATCAAAATATAATCAAACTTATTATCAGTAATTAACATGTATGTTTCCAGTAGTTCACATGAGATTATAAAAACAAAACTACGTTTTCGCCTGTAAATGAAAAAGCAATAGTTTGTTAAATTTCTTCACTTGTAATGACGTAGGTCAAATCTCAATGTTAAGGTCATAAGTCATTTGGGGCCAATTAAAGTCAAGCCATAACTCCTTATCTATCGATCCAAACTGGACCAAACCTGCACCATAGACAACTGCTACTTTGGGAATTGTCGTGGTAGGGACATATCGAGGTCATTCGAGGTCAAAGTTCATGTAGAGGTGAGTCCAAGAAGTGTGGGACCAACGTGCGATTGCTGCGCGTAGTAAGTAGCTTTACCAAAGACTCGCCTTTAAAAGCATATATGCTAAGTTTAAAGATATTTCTAAGCGATCGTTTTCAGTCATTCTGGGTCAATATCATTTATAACTCGAGGATTCAATTTAACGCAGACGAAATCGCTTTTCACATGAACACTGAAGTATCATGAGGCAAAGATTATCGATATTACCTAGTTGTCATTTTGTCATCTTTTTGTCGTCTAAACGCAACTAAACGCACATACGGTATGTACTTATGATCAAAAATGTGCATTTTTTCGTTTGTGAGTAATGTTCGTCTTTCCACTAAAACATTCAAGACAGCTTCAATGTAATAGTGAACTTTATTTTGCCAATTTTTTGTGGGCTTGTTCAAGAAAATGAACGTAGATTTGAGAAGAAAGAAATTAATTTCTAAACAGAATGGAGATAAGCTGGCAAATACCATTGTCAAGCACTTTTTAGATATTTGCCTGTTTAAAAACAAAATTTGTCAAGAAGCTACGACATATATTATATACATCCTGAGGACTTTGGTGACATTCCTGACTGTAAATTGATGAATAAAAAATTCAAGTGTACCGTTGGCTATGTTCTGGAGTGAAATAGCTCTAGTTTCATTAGAAACATTGTAAGAAGAATGCTGTATAAAATAAAATGACAAAGCAAAAACAATAAGCAAGATTTCAGGCATAACGTTTTTGGTAAAATGTTTTACAAAAATAATCTTCTGACAAGAATACTAAATGTCCTTTGATATGTTTATCTAAAGGTTGCACATACTGGAATAAAAAGATACTTAATTCTTTAACAAAGATCCTGTTATTTGTATGATGAGTTTGAGTTATATTTTCTTACTAAACAATGCCACACCAGGAAATAGCTTCCCATTTACTTATTTTACAAAATGGCTTCCTAAAAACACACAAGAACTAAATAATAAAGCAACTGGTTGCGTTAACACCGCCATTTCTCAATTGATTATGATTTCTTCTAAAACAAAATGATGATAAAGATCAAAAAATAAAACGGAGCAACTTTAAATAAACCTAATTCTATAAAAGTATAATTAAAAAGAACTATTGACCAAACATATTGCCCTTCTATACTTTTTGAGGTCTTCATTTTAGGCAAGTGTAGTCAATTCTGCCGATTTTAGAAATGCCGGATCACGAGCGCCAGTTATTTAGTATAGTGGACCCATATTTCTATACGGGTAAACATTATGTTGAACCATCTTGAATAGTAGGTTTACTAAAGATTTTCCTTTGTTTATCATGTTTATCCCAATAACAGATGCCAGAAGTAAAAAAGTATTTCTTATCAAAAGTGTACTATCATCCACCATATCATGTCAGATTCTAGGTCAATATCATTTATAAAGCGAGGATTCAATTTTTCGTAGACGAAATCACATCCCTCACGTTTCCTCAGTATATTATCTGGCTGCCATTTTGTAACCTAAACGGCGTCACCTAAGCGGTGTTTTTTTTTTTTGGGGGGTGCGGGTTGGGGGTGAGTGAGGGGTGATGAATATAATAGTGCTTTGGATAATATGACAATTAAATCGGATTTAATATCTACTGAGAAAATGTAAGATTGTTACAAAGTTGTTATGAACCTTATTTGACAGATTTAATGTGCATATAATCATGAAAACGAATATTCAATTACCAGCTTTAATTCTAAAACAGTAGATAAGATACGCTTAGGAAAAATGGATGTTACAGATTCTTATTCACTAATTTCCCTGTTTAACACAAAATATAACACCAAAGCCTAAAGACTGCTTTCCATGTACAGTGTGACATTTCTGAGTGTAAATTGATGAATAAAAACGTAAGTGTACCACAATACTGCCGGCTATGTTCCAAAATCACAGAGTGAAAAAGCTTTAGTTACCTTGAAAAGGAAGGCAGAAAACCAGATTATACACATAAAAAGACCGAGTTCAAATCAGACAGGATACTTCGTTCTCATTTTGTTTCTATTTTGTATGTTTTTTTTTTTTTTTTAATGTGTTTCAGAAAAACATAACATTTTTCAAACATACTGATAACGGTGTAAGACACACTTAAGGTAGGTTTTGTAATGAGTAAAGATGTAAATTAAAGAGCTTCTTTAAGCAAAGGCCCGTATTCCAAAAATATGGCACTTAATGAACACAATCAAATCTATATTATGGATAAAATTATCTTCTCTTCCTCTTCGTGATGTATATAAGAATGGCCTATCAAAACACCGAAAGACACAAAATGTAAGCACATGTTTGATTTACATTGATAATACTAGATATTTCTATCTCATCTCAAGTAATAATCATAACATTCAGTGCCTGAATGCTTTGAATGCAGACAAATAATTTGTAAGGAAAGAAACAATATTTGATATTAGATGTAAAAATTCAAGACATTAAAACAAATCCTCTGTTGGAGAGGCACTTTTTCGGATATATCCGATTTGATATATACAAAGATGTGTTCACGTGCAGTCACAATGTATTTGTGCTGACATTTGGAAATTCTATAATTCGCGATATCACAAGCAGTTCTCCCGATCTATGTAAGCTTTCCAAGTGAGATGATTCTTAAAATAGAAAGCCTACAGCATTCATATAATAAAATTCATATCAAAGCTTGTAACTGTTCCATTATGAGAACATCAGTGACAGCCGTGATTTAGATAGAACACAAAAGTCAATTTTACAATAAGTTGAGTGAGGGGTTATTCAATATCAGTGAAGGCAAAATACTCACGTGTATTGTATGCTTTCTTCTATATGTAATTACAACTATGATAGGCAGTGAAATGGAGTATCGGCAATTTCTTTCTACCTGCCTTTCAAATTATGACGTAAAATTTGATTCATGGTATGAAGATGTGGAATTAGGAATAAAGCAAACAAGTAATTAAAGGTTTGTGTTCCGATCACCTTCACTCAAAAAATCAAATTGGAGATTTTGATACCACATAAAAGCGCATATTTGTCTCATAACCCCGGAAAATTGCAACCCAAAAATAAGGTTCCGTAAAAAAAAGGGCAAAAAAAGGCCGAAATAACCCCGAAACCCAAGTCCTCCAAAAGGGAATTGGAACCCCCCAAACAAGAATGGTTAAAATACCTTACACATAGCACTAAATGGCTCCTAGTATATCCTTTTTAGTGATCATAGGAATATCAAAACTGTCCAATTGCGGGGATACAATGTCCATTCAAAGCTCGGAGATCGGGAGGTTAGTGTAATCGTGTGATTTTTAAAATGTACTTTTTAGCCATTTTTAAAGCAGATATTTATTTCAAACTTGTAATTGAGGTAAACAGGTCTTCTTCTACAATATTTAACAAAAAACATGAAAATGTATATTCCTACGATTTTTGAGAAATTTTATTTTTACTTATATTTTCCAGATAACTATTATTATGACGTCATAGTGACGTCATGCCTAATTGAATGACTTTTTAGTTTGGTATCATTAAAAAGGGGGCTACATTTTGGTATATTTTAAAAAAGAAACTTATAACGACCCCTGTATAATATGTTGCTGAAAATCACTCCGTGTAACAACAAACAAGGGTTAACATTTTAATAAGAATTTCAATAATACTATGAAAATATCTAAATACGTTACCATTTTGGATCATGACGGAAAACATAACATGTATCAGATATTTTTACAGTAACTGCAGGCAACGATTATCAGAAGTAATCTGAACTGTCGGATGTTAACGGCACATATTACGTACTTATTATAATATTGGAAGGCACATATTTTATGTCTTATGAATTTGGCTAGAAATCTCGAACTAGAAATTCATTTTTTTTTATAAAGAACGTTACATAATGCGTATAAATGACATTTTTAGTGGGCTTTGCTAGATATGTGGAAGTTGTTCTCGCATTTTACTCTAACTAAAATCTTCAAGCACTTGATAGAAATACACAATAATATCGCTTGGATGTGTCTGCTTAGTATATACATTATGATCTAAAGATGAATTACCCAACCATTTGTGTCATGTAAATCGTGATGTAAATCACTCTATAATATTGTTGCAATTTTAAGCACAGTCGGTTTATTTTCGGACCTTTGGCATGAATAATAAATGGACAATATTAACACAGAGTTAAATTAGTCACCTCCTCAAATCCAATCAATATATCATTCTATATTTGCCTTTCAGTTGTATATTATAATCAAAAGGTCATATTTCAAAATACTTGGTATTAAACGGATCAGGTGGCATACTTCCTATTATATCAAGGCTCTAATTACTTACTTTGTGGCATCAGAACACACATGCTGAGAAAATTTATTCTGTAATAGAGTCGTGGAATAGAGTTCACAGGAATTTTTTCTGGTTTTCTTAATTTTCCAAAACACATATAACAACATTTATGTTGGTAAACTTCATTAGGTACAATACATTTGAAATACCAAAAAAATAAATCATGAAAAGGTACAAGAAAGTCCATTAGAACGATAATACGGTATCAACAAACAGTACTTCATATCTTAACAACGAAGAGTCAAATATTTCAGCATCCTTAAATGTCGTTCACTTGGTGTAACTATGTTTTAAAGTTTCCCATGTCCTTGATTATAACATTGAAGGTGACAGCAAGTAGTTTCCTTTGAGACTTACTTCATGGGTCTTGTTTATTCTGCATATCTCAAGCGGCTAGTCTGTTTTCTTTGAATGGTCACATACTTATTTCACTGGAAAAAACACGAGTTGGTATTCCTCTTGCCACAAAGTGCAGACTCAATTTGATATTTTGTCTAGACTTCAAACAGGAAAGAGAGTATTGAGTTTCGAAATAATTAAATTAATGACATTTTTGGTCTTATACCGTGTGTTTAAAAATTGCATAGAGTGGAAAACGTCCTCTTGGACAAAAAGAAAATACTCTTTTGACACAAGCTTTCAAATTTCGCTTATTTCGTACTATTTACTTGTTCTACATGTAAACTCAAAATAGGTTGAATTAACTGCAGAAGGGAAAAGGGAAAAATAACAAATTTCACCCCTTTCTACCGAAGAGGACTAAAAATTTAGGAGCCAAGATATTTATCTATCTAATTTTAGTTAATAACAGTAGAATGAGGGTTTAGCATCATCATGGAATATTCTTTATGTTTCTTTCATTAATGCATACAACTGAGTACAATCTGTCAAGGTGTTTTGTAGCTATGGTGCTATTAATCATGATGGATCAGTTTTGCTAACTCCTGTACCTGTGCAGAATTAACATGAAAAATTATAAGTGCCATATTTAAACAAACGGCAAATTCAATTTCAAAATGACACTATTAATGATTCCAGTTATGATTTGTCCATTCTCCATTTAATTAATCATATCTCGAGATTGAAAGATGATAACATAAATATTTTTAGAATTGTGTATCCTTGGATTTTGGATTAAAGTAGTTGAAAATACAATTTGCATTTGGTGCATATACGATATAAAATTATACTTAAGCTTCCTTGAAACTGCAACTATAAGCAAACTACAGTCTTAAAGCAAGCACACTGAGGAGTTATTATGATAATGTATTACTACCGGTAGAAGAAACAGAGACAGGCAAAACCTATTGTGTTGATAGACTGGTTTATCCATTTCTTTAATACAGACGTAGAGCTAAAGACAGCCTGCTCCTTATCAGCATCATAATGATGTGATATACTATGATATGTCAGCCGGAATAAGCACACCAAATTACATTGTACTTTTCAACAATCTCGTTTTTGTAACATCCCTTAATGGCGTATTCTTTGAAGGATAGAATACGAACTAGATTTTGGGGTTCGTCTGGTTTAGTGATCCAGATATCTAGAAACGATGATGATTTTGCTCGTTGATATTTAATTTAAGGCAACTGTTACTTTGTGTTATAAATCAAGGTTATTTGTCTGAAAGGTGCTTAGAGTGCTCAATATTACCACTTGCCGTCTATCCAAATCTGTAGATAGACAGACTCATACTATACCATCTGAAGCTTAATCCCCTGTCCTACTAATTGGGTCTTTTACTTTAACTTGAAAAATCTTGTCGTACGACAAAATGTTTGTCGTTATCTATTATATCAGTGACATTAGCTTCAGTGCCGCTGCGACAACCCCGAAGCGAGAACTTTCTTCCCAAAAGTGGCAAAACAGCATTACTTTGTACTCTTTTGGCATCCGTCAATAGATGATTTAATTGAAATAAGAACGTTTAAATATTCTTTAAAAATAATCACACTATTTAGGTGGATTTCCTTATAAGTAACATTTGCCAGAGATTTAGACAAAATGTTATTATGACATTTTTTTTGATAATGTCTATAATAGGTCTATTACTCGAATTGCTTGTTTGTGCTTTACTTTTATTCCTTTTGAACAGTACGGTAAAATGAATGTTTGTGGATCTGTTTGATTTGGTTATTTCTAGAGATTATAAAAATCTTCTTATATCAATTTCAATTTAAAACATTAACAAAACACTAAAGCATTAACAACAAATACTAATGAATTTAAATTGAGAGGTACTGCAGTGAAAAGTGTTGTAACAATGCAAAAAATATCGAAGATAGAATCACTTTTCTCACTCCCCCTCAGGCAAAGCTTATCAACAATCTGACTGTCAGTAAAACTGTCATTGACTGCACACTGAACATGTTTCACATTCAAATAGTACAGAGAATATACAATGTACCTGTGTTTTAGTAAACGCATGATAAAGAAACATTCCATTTTGAATGACAAATGTTAAATCGTTACAGCTAGATAATGAACCTTTCGCTTGTGCAGGTGTTCAGATCTATTAGTAAAAGCTTTAGGAGCTTCGATTTGAATTGCGTGCTTACATTAAAGCAGAATATAGTGGCATATAGAAATCTGTACAAAATTCTTGCGAAACCTTTGAAATCCAAGAAAAGGCTTACATTTTCTATTATGTCGTCAACTTAATGAATGGGAATTCATATCTATGAACTGTGTAGACGTGTAACGTATTCATTCAATCAAGTGTGACATATGACAAGTCTTAAATGTGTTAATTTAACTTAGTATGAAGTCATATTTCAAAGCACTTTCTACAGAAAGAACTAATATACTATCATGAAATAAAACGTTTTAGGACTTAAACATTTTAGTGAAAACCCGAGTTAAAAGACTGAAGGTATCATATTCGTTTTGAAATAAATTTGATTAAAAAAACTGAAATCATTGCAAAATGCTTATATTCTAAAATCTCTCCTCGATGTGTCTAATTGAAAATTGCAAGATAGAAATAACTATATAAGAAGTGATAAATATTTGCTTGATTCTCAGATAGAGCCTCAGATCTCAAAAATTATGGTTGATAAGTTGCGTGCATGTTATTTCCATGTGTTCTGCAGCTTAAAACGCACTACAATATATACAGGCAACCTTGAAAGTATAGTGCAATCTTACCAAGTTACATTCTTCGGGATATGAACATGCAGCTATCAATTCACATATAAAACGTTCTTGAAGCTGCATGAAAGATAAATATAAAAATTGTTTACATTGTTAATATTTTGATACCTACTTATGAAACCCTTGTAAAAATAGGCAGAGCATTTAAGGTGATCAAATTTCTTGCATAGTTTCATGACACACTGTTAGAAATGTTGCAATCATTGGTTGGATCAATATTTTTCATTCTTGTATAATAATCATGATATCTTTTTCTCAATGTTTAAACCTTTCTTCCACTGACATAACATTTCTGAAGAGTTTAGGTTTTTTTATAATGGCTATATTACACTAACTTATATATATTCTACATCGAGGCAGGCTGTAGCAGATACATGACAAACCTAGCAAGCTCTTCCCATACAACCAATTCCATGTAGTTCAAAAATGATTAAATAAACATAATGAATAAATAGAAAGTAGACAATAAAGAATCGTCATGTTTGTCATATTAGCAGAATATTTCCTTCTCACTATGATTAAAGTTACATGTTTTTTGTCATTCACTTGCTTTAACTGTGAATTGAATGTGACAATAAATATACATGATATAATAATACCTGCTTTTGAGATGGATTTTATTTATGTTATACCGCTAAATAGGCTAGTAGCACAAATACATTAACAACTTCTATTAATATGCTTTAGATACTATACATGTGTTGAAATACCTAAACCCATATTGCATAGTTTTCAGAAAATACATACCGTATTAACATGTCGCGCCTAAGGAGTAGAATATTTTAACATTTCTAAATGACATTCACTTAGTTTAAGAATGTTTAATGTCCCATTGTCTTTAATTAACACTTAATTAACATTCACATAGTTTTACTGTAACATTGAATGTGACAACAACAAAATTTGGTTTCCTTTCGGATTTACACCATGGATAATGTTAATGTTGCATGTCTCAACTGTCTAGTCTATTTTCTTTAAATGGGCACATACTTATTTCACATGAGAAAAACGTCATTTGGTATTCCCCTAGCTATAAAGTGCAGATTCAATTTGAATTTTGTCTAGTCTATAAACATCTGTTTCACAAAAGTACTAAATACTCTCAATATTTTTGAAAGTATTATGTTTCAAAACATCACTTGAATGCCATTACCTGCTCCTGTATTAGATTTAATCATACTGCCATTGAACACATATCCAACAATGTTGGATCAAACATCTTGTATATTCGAATATAGTTCTTAATTTTTTAGGGAAAAAATTAAAACATTTGTTTCCTTTCACTTTTACATTTGGAATATTTATGAAAAATAATCACTCAAATGTGCTCTTAACACTGCAAATGCTGGTACACCACTTTCGTAAATTCAGAGTTATAGGCCTATATGATAAGTATTTCGGAAGAAGAAACAGAGGCAGGCAAAACCTATTGTGTTGATAGACTGGTGTATCCATTTCTTTAATACAGACGTAGAGCTATTAGACAGGACAGTGTCATTGTGTGATATACAATAATGTGTCAGCCGAAATAAGCAAACCAAATTCACCT
Source organism: Ophiothrix spiculata (assembly GCA_000969725.1). NCBI lineage: Eukaryota > Metazoa > Echinodermata > Ophiuroidea > Amphilepidida > Ophiotrichidae > Ophiothrix > Ophiothrix spiculata. The sequence goes on from JXSR01S001781.1 coordinate 47,086, forward strand.
TGTACTTTTCAACAACCTCCTTTATGCAACATCTTTTAATGTTGTATTCTATAAAAGAACATCAACTGAACTAGATTTGGGGGTTCATATCATGAACAGTGCTTCCTGATGAAGAAAAGAGCAAGAAAGTTTGATGGCATTTTTGATTATATATACATCATTAAATAAGATTATATGTTTGAAGACATGTTTGAAAAATTAGTAGTCGTTTTCATGTGAAGTCAATTTCTGTTTCATAGGGGTAGACTTTTTACGGGCCTTTCAGCCTACTCCTCCATTAGTTATGTTTTGATGCACTCTTGTGGTTTTTTTTTAATGGAAATAAAGTTGATACTTGATACTTGATAGCTCATTGAAACAGAATAAAGCATTTGTCACCCTGCCTGTACTATAAGTCATGGTAAATACTTTGTCTAAAATATAGAAGATTTCTGTCTGAATTTATAAAAATATACAGACAGACAAACTTTCAGAAGTAGACATAATAACAGAAATACTATAAGTTCTTGCTGTTGTTATTTTCCTATCACTTTATCTAGTAAGAGGGGAGATTTTGAAAGATATGTTTGGAATGATTTTCCTTTGGACATGGTTATATTATTCGGTTTGCTTGTTTGTTGTGTGTTTGATTATACAGTGAAGGATAATAAATTTGACATCATTAGATACGATTATATGTTAACAGACATGTTTGAAATACAAAAAAGGATATTCCTTTTACAAAAACAGGAAAAAAACCATCACGGACAAAACATTAATGTTCGACAGAGAGGTACTACATGAAAAGTGTTGTAACAACGTACAAATATGTCGAATGTAGAATCACTTCTCTCATTCAGCCTCAGGCAAAGATGATCAACAATCTAACTGTCAGTAAAACTGTCACTGACTGCACACTGAACATGTTTCACATTCACTTATAGTACAGAGAATATACTATGTACCTGTGTTTTAGCAAACGTATGATAAAAAGCACATTTAATATTGAATGACAAATGTAACATCGTTACAGCTAGATAATGAATTTTTCTCCGGTGCAGGTGTTCAGATCGATTAGTAAAAGCTTTAGGAGCTTCGATTTGAATCGCTTGCTTACCATTAAAGCAGAACAAAGCATCTATAAAACAGATAACACAGAGCACCTATAAAACATAAAGACTTTCCCCTTTTGTTCTTTCTAAAGCCTTATTCTGTCTTAAATTGTGATTCTAATTTAATTGATGGAAATCATATCATATCTATGATATTAACTTGGTATGATTTTTATGTATTCATACCAACAAACCTGACTTACGCCACTTCGTTTAGTGTAGGTTTACTCAATAACAATTCTGTAATAATTCAATGATATAAATCCACGAGAGAGTAGCTACTATTGCGCTATACGGTAGTGATAAAGATGTTAATAGATACATTAGAGAAATAATAACGATTACGATTTTAGAAAAAAAGAAAATCATAAATTTATACGGAATTTCCAAAGAACTCTTACTATACAATATTTTACAACTAAATGATTATGGCATGATTATTACTAAAGCAATTTAAATATTCTGGTAAAATCATAACACACTTGAAACTGTATTTTAAGTACTGTTGGTTGATAATTTTATGCCTTACGAAATGCTTGATAAAAAATTATGACACACAGTTAAAAATGTTTTAACACTATGCATTCTAAGTACCATCAAAAATTTAGTCACATCAGTTTGTATAATTATCATGATGACGAAAACAATCGCTAATATACTTATATAAATATCATTTTTCTCAATCTGTTTGAAACTTTTCTCACTTTCTAACATTTCAGAAACATTCATGTCTCTTTTACATCAAGGTTACGTCAAACTTACTTATCATTATTGTACATTAAAGAAGATTGTAACAGATAGTTGAAAGCAAGGCGCCTCTAAATGCAGCAAGGCAATATCGTCTATCCATCCAATTCAATAAAGTGCACATATTCCAAAAAACGATTTCAATCACATTTGAACAATTGGAAGTTAGATAATAAAGAATCATTGTGTTTGTCATGTTTAACAGAATATTTCATTCTTTAAAGATTATAATTTTTAGTTTGATCTCAGAATTGGAATGCTTTCCATAAAATTCATTGTTTCAAGAATTCATATTAATTCATATTTTCACACGTGAAAGACAGTCATTATTTTGACGGAACATTTATTAGAAGATGGAAGAATGTTATTAAATTTCAAAGCAATTAAATTACCTATGGAATTATATTTACAGTACTTTATTTTCATATTGATCATACGCCATTCATAAAAAGAGATTTATTTTTAAATTGTATTGTGGACATTATGGGAAACTTGTGTTTTGACGGTTTAATTTAATCATTGTTTTTGTTTGTTTGTTTGTTTTTTTGAATAATTGGATATAGTATTTTTATACATTTATAAAAAATCGTGGCCATTTGTTTCATCATCATTATTGAAACAAGCGAGACAGGTTACGAAAGTAGATAGTAGTTATGAAATTCCATTCCAGCTTCCCTGTGTCATTGTAACAGTAAGAGGAACATCGGATTGAGTTACAAACAATTACTCACTCTTCTGTCATATGTCTTAACATTTTGTCAAAACAATTGGCCAAGAAGTGTGGGACCAATATGCGATTTCTGCGCGCAGTACTAAGCTTTAATATGCGAAGTTTAAAGATATTTCTAAGCGATCTTTGTCAGTCATTCTGGGTCAATATCATTTATAAATCGAGGATTCAATTTAACATGTTTAACGCAGACGAAATCGCTTTTCACACAAACACTTAAGTATCATCAGACAAAGATAATCAATATTACCTAGTTGTCATTTTGTCATCTAAACGCAACTAAATGCACATACGGTATGTACTTATGAAAACAATGTGCATTTTATTTTCGCTTGTGAGTAATGTTTGCCTTTCTACTAAAACAATTAGGATAGCTTCAACATAAAAGTGAACTTTACTTTGCCAATTTTTGTGGGCATGTTCGAAAACATGAACGTCGATTACTTGAGAAGAAAGAAATTCATTTCTAAACAGAATGGAGATACGGTAAGCTTGCAAATACTGTGTTTGTCAAGCAATTTTTAGATATTTGCCTGTTTTAAAAAAATGTCAAGAAGCCATGGTATATATCATATACATCCTGAGGGCTTTGGTGAAATTCCTGACTGTAAATTGATGAATAAAAATTTCAAGTGTACCATAATACCGTTGGCTATGTTCTTGAATGAAATAGCTTTATAGTTTCATTAGAAACATTGTAAAGAGAATACTGTATAAATTAAAATGACAAAGCAAAAACAATAAGCAGGTATTATGTAGATTTCAGGAATAAAGTATTTGGTAAAGATATCATGGATTTTCAGAGTATTTAGGGAAATGAAAAGAGGGGTTGTGTGTGCCAGCCAAAGCGACTTAGTGCTAAGTTCTAATAATTTTCTTTTGTTGCAAAAACAGTTATTTAGTATGGTGGACCCAAATTTTTATACGGGTAAACAGTACGTTGAAAACCATCTTGAATATTAGTTTTGCTAAAGATTTTCCTTTATTTATCATGTGTATCCAAATAACAGATGTCAGAAGTATAAAAGTAGTTGTTGTAAAAAGTGCCATGTACTATCATCCACTATATATCCTGTCATATTCTAGGTCAATATTATTTATAAAGCGAGGATTCAATTTTCCGTAGACGAAATCACATCACTCACGTTTCATATATCAATATTACCTGGCTGTTATTTTGTCACCTAACCAGCATAAAACCTGGTTTTTTTTTGGATTTTGTTGGTTGGGGGGGGGGTGAGTGAGGGGGTGATGAATATAATAGTGCTTTTGAAAATATGACAATTAGATCGGATTTTAATACCTACTGAGGAAATGTAAGATTGTTACAACGACGTTATGAACCTAATTTGACAGATTTAATGTGCATATAATCATGAAAACGAATATTCAATTACCAGCTTTACTTCTAAAACGGTAGATAAGATACGCTTGGGAAAAATGGATGTTTTACAGATTCTTATTCACTAATTTCCCTGTTTAACACAAAATATAACACCAAAGCCTAAAGACTGCTTTCCATGTACAGCTTCTACGATATTCTACACGCACGTCTTGAAGACTTTGGTGACATTTCTGAGTGTAAATTGATGAATAAAAACGCAAGTGTACCACAATACTGCCGGCTATGTTCCAAAATCACAGAGTGAAAAGCTTTAGTTACCTTGAAAAGGAATGTAGAAAACCAGATTATACACATAAAAAGACCGAGTTAAAATCAGACAGGATACTTTGTTCTCGTTTTGTTTCTATTTTGTATGTATGTATTTTTATTTTTATTTTTAAAATGTGTTTCAGAAAATAAAACGTCTTTCAAACCTACTAATAACGATGCAAGACACACTTTAGGAAGGTTTTGTGATGAGTAAAGATGTAAATTAAAGAGCTTATTTAAGCAAAGGCCCGTATTTCAAAAATATGGCTCTTAACGAACACAATCAAATCTATATTATGGATAAAATGATCTTCTCCTCCTTCTCATAAAACACTGAAAGACACAAAATGTAAGCACATGTTAGATTTACATTGATTATACTAGATATTTCTATCTTATCTCAAGTAATAATCATAACTGAATGGTTTGAATGAAGACAAATTTGTAAGGAAAGAAACAATATTTGATATTAGATGTAAAAATTCAAGACATTAAAACAAATCCTCTGTTGGAGAGGTACTTTTTCGGATCTATCCGATTTGATATATACAAAGATGTGTTCACGTGCAGTCACAATTTTTTTGTGCTGACATTTGGAAATTCTATAATTTGCGATAGCACAGGCAGTTCTCCCTATCAATGTAAGCTTTACAAGTGAGATGATTCTTAAAATAGAAAGCCTACAGCATTCATATAATAAAATTCATATCAAAGCTTGTAACTGTTCCATTATGAGAACATCAGTGACAACCGTGATTTAGATAGAACACAAAAGTCAATTTTACAATAAGTTGAGTGAGGGGTTATTCAATATCAGTGAAGGCAAAATACTCACGTGTATTGTATGCTTTCTTCTATGTGTAATTACAACGATGATAGGCAGTGAAATGGAGTATCGGCAATTTCTTTCTACCTGCTTTTCAAATTATGACGTAAAATTTGATTCATGGTATGAAGATGTGGAATTAGGAATAAAGCAAACAAGTAATTAAAGGTTTGTGTTCCGATCACCTTCACTCAAAAAATCAAATTGGAGATTTTGATACCACATAAAAGCGCATATTTGTCTCATAACCCCGGAAAATTGCAACCCAAAAATAAGGTTCCGTAAAAAAAAGGGCAAAAAAAGGCCGAAATAACCCCGAAACCCAAGTCCTCCAAAAGGGAATTGGAACCCCCCAAACAAGAATGGTTAAAATACCTTACACATAGCACTAAATGGCTCCTAGTATATCCTTTTTAGTGATCATAGGAATATCAAAACTGTCCAATTGCGGGGATACAATGTCCATTCAAAGCTCGGAGATCGGGAGGTTAGTGTAATCGTGTGATTTTTAAAATGTACTTTTTAGCCATTTTTAAAGCAGATATTTATTTCAAACTTGTAATTGAGGTAAACAGGTCTTCTTCTACAATATTTAACAAAAAACATGAAAATGTATATTCCTACAATTTTTGAGAAATTTTATTTTTACTTATATTTTCCAGATAACTATTATTATGACGTCATAGTGACGTCATGCCTAATTGAATGACTTTTTAGTTTGGTATCATTAAAAAGGGGGCTACATTTTGGTATATTTCAAAAAAGAAACTTATAACGACCCCTGTATAATATGTTGCTGGAAATCACTCCGTGTAACAACAAACAAGGGTTAACATTTTAATAAGAATTTCAATAATACTATGAAAATATCTAAATACGTTACCATTTTGGATCATGACGGAAAACATAACATGTATCAGATATTTTTACAGCAACTGCAGGCAACGATTATCAGAAGTAATCTGAACTGTCGGATGTTAACGGCACATATTACGTACTTATTATAATATTGGAAGGCACATATTTTATGTCTTATGAATTTGGCTAGAAATCTCGAACTACAAATTCATTTTTTTATAAAGAACGTTACATAATTCGTATAAATGACATTTTTTAGTGGGCTTGCTAGATATTTGGAAGTTGTTCTCGCATTTTACTCTAACTAAAATCTTCATGCACTTGATAGAAATACACAATAATATCGCTTGGATGTGTCTGCATAGTATATACATTATGATCTAAAGATGAATTACCCAACCATTTGTGTCATGTAAATCGTGATGTAAATTACTCTATAAAGTTGTTGCAATTTTAAGCACGGTCGGTTTATTTTTCGGACCGTTGGCATGAATAATAAATGGACAACAATATTAGCACAGAGTTAAATTAGTCACCTCCTCAAATCCAATCAATATATCATTCTACATATGCCTTTCGGTTGTGTATTATAATCAAAAGGTCATATTTCAAAATATTTGGTATTAAACGGATCAGGTGGCATACTTCCTATTATATCAAGGCTCTAATTACTTACTTTGTGGCATCAGAACACACATGCTGAGAAAATTTATTCTGTAATAGAGTCGTGGAATAGAGTTCATAGGAATTTTTTCTGATTTTCTTAATTTTCCAAAACACATATAACAACATTTATGTTGGTAAACTTCATTAGGTACAATACATTTGAAATACCAAAAAATAAATCAGGAAAAGGTTCAAGAAAGTCCATTAGAACGACATTACGGTTGTAACATAGAGTACTTCATACCTTAAAAACGAAGAGTCAAATATTTCAGCATTCTTAAATATGTCCTTGATTATAACATTGAAGGTGACAGCAAGTAGTTTCCTTTGAGACTTACTTCATGGGTCTTGTTTATTCTGCATATCTTAAGCGGTTAGTCTGTTTTCTTTGAACAGGCACATACTTATTTCACTGGAGAAAAACACGAGTTGGTATTCCTCGTGCCACAAAGTGCAGACTCAATTTTATATTTTGTCTAGACTTCAAACATCTTCATCAGGAAAGAAAGTATTAAGTTTCGAAATAATTAAATTGATGACATTTTTGTCTTATACCATGTGTTTAAAAATTGCATGGAGTGGAAAACGTCCTCTTGGACAAAAAGAAAATACTCTTCTGACACAATCTTTCAAATATCGCTTATTTCGTACTAATTGCTTGTTCTACATATAAACTCAAAATAGGTTGAATTAACTGCAGAAGGGAAAAGGGAAAAATAACAAATATCACCCCTTTTCTACTGAAGAGGACTAAAAATTTAAGAGCCAAGATATTTATCTGTCTTATTTTAGTTAATAACAGTGGAATGAGGGTTTAGCATCATCATGAAATATACTTTATGTTTCCTCCATTAAATTAATGCATACAACTGAGTACAATCGGTCAAGGTGTTTTGTAGCTATGATGTCATTAATCATGAAGGATCAGTTTTGATAATTCCTGTACTTTTGCAGAATTAACGTGAAAAATTATAATTACCATATTTAAACAAATGACAAATTCAATTTCAAAATGACACTATTAATGACTCCAGTTGTGATTTGTCTATTCTCCATTTAATTAAACATATCCCGATATTGAAAATGGTAACATAGATATTTTTAGAATGTTGTTTCCTTGGATTTTGGATTAAATTAGTTGAAAATACAATTTGCATTTGGTGCATATACGATATAAAATTATACATAAGCGTCCTTGAAACTGCAACTATAAGCAAACCACAGTCTTAAAGCAAGCACACTGAGAAGTTATTATGATAATGTATTACTACCGGTAGAAGAAACAGAGACAGGCAAAACCTATTGTGTTGATAGACTGGTTTATCCATTTCTTTAATACAGACGTAGAGCTAAAGACAGCCTGCTCCTTATCAGCATCATAATGATGTGATATACTATGATATGTCAGCCGGAATAAGCACACCAAATTACATTGTACTTTTCAACAATCTCCTTTTTGTAACATCCCTTAATGGCGTATTCTTTGAAGGATAGAATACGAACTAGATTTTGGGGTTCGTCTGGTTTAGTGATCCAGATATCTAGAAACGTTGATGATTTTGTTCGTTGATATTTAATTTAAGGCAACTGTTACCTTGTGTTATAAAATCAAGGTTATTTGTCTGAAAGGTGCTTAGAGTGCTCAATATTACCACTTGCCATCTATCCAAATCTGTAGATAGACAGACTCATACTATACCATCTAAAGCTTAATCCCCTGTCATACTAATTGGGTCTTTTGTATTCTGCTTTAACTTGAAAAATCTTGTCGTACGACAAAATGTTTGTCGTTATCTATTATATCAGAGACATTAGCTTCAGTGCCACTGCGACAACCCAAAAGCGAGAACTTTCTTCCCAAAAGTGACAAAATGACTGTGCACGAATATGAAAGCAGCATTACTTATTTACTCTTTTGGCATCTGTCATTAGAGGATTTAATTGAAATAAGAGAGTTTGAATATTCTTTAGAAATAACCACACTATTTAGGAGGTTTCCTTATAAGTTACATTTTCCAGAGATTGAGACAAAATGTTATTATGACATTTTTTTGGGATAATATCTATTATAGGCCTATTACTCGAATTGCTTGTTTGCACTTTACTTTATTCCTTTGAAAAGTACGGCAAAATTAGTGCTTGTGGATCTGTTTGATGTTGTTATTTCTAGAGATTATAAAAAACTTCTTATACAAATTTCAATTAAAATCCTTATCAAAACATTAAAACATTAATAACAAATACTAATGAATTTAAATTGAGAGGTACTGCAGAGAAATGTGTTGTAACAATTCAAAAAATATCGAATATAGAATCACTTTTCTCACTCCCCCTCAGGCAAAGATTATCAACGATCTAACTGTCAGTAAAACTGTCATTGACTGCACACTGAACATGTTTCACATTCTAATAGTACAGAGAATATACAATGTACCTGTGTTTTATGTGTTTTAGTAAACGCATGATAAAGAAACATTCCATTTTGAATGACAAATGTTAAATCGTTACAGCTAGATAATGAACCTTTCGCTTGTGCAGG